>JAVYIG010004918.1:0-148710 GCA_035222895.1 Strongylocentrotus droebachiensis
GTTTTTTTGGGGGACCTAATTCGTGAGATTTTTTTTTTTTTTTTTTGGTTGACCCGTCAGCCCCCCCTCCCCCCGTGGATCCACGCCTGCAGAGGATCCAGCCGGCGTCAAGGGGGGGGGGGGGGTACCCAAATCTTAATACAACATTTAGTGCCGTCTCAGCCGGCCGGCGAATAAGCGGGGGGGGGGGGGGGGGGGGGGGGGTAGGAGGCACTTTTTTTTTGGTCCAATTTTTCAGGCAATATTTTGCGCCTACTCAGTCAGCCGGTGAATAAGCGGGGGGGGGGGGGGGGGGGGGTGAGACCACTAGTTTTTTTGGGGGGACCTAATTCGTGAGATTTTTTTTTTTTTTTTTTGGTTGACCCGTCAGCCCCCCCCCCCCCTCCCCCCGTGGATCCACGCCTGCAGAGGATCCAGCCGGCGTCAAGGGGGGGGGGTACCCAAATCTTAATACAAAATTTAGTGCCGTCTCAGCCGGCCGGCGAATAAGCGGGGGGGGGGGCGCTTTTGTTTTTTGTTTTATAAAGGTTAACTTTACGTTATTTTCCTATTTTTTATCGTTTTGGGGGGCTGGGGGGGGGGGGCGGGCCGGAATAATCCCTACGTGGATCCGCCCCTGGTCCAAACGTCACGTTCAGATAAATCAACGATTTCCCCCCATCAAATAACTATCAAAGACTTTATGAAGCTGACTGTCGGGTGACGAGTAGACAAGTCGAACAGACTGTCTATCTCGCCAAAGATATAGATATAACTTCTGTCGTAAGGAATGAAGTGATTAAACAGTTTTTTATTAACAGATTTCCCCGAAGGTTCCAGGGATTCTAGTAATTTTGTCAAGTCAATGATGACTGACAATTCGTCACTGACGTATCGTCATGCTTCTTTAAAGCCCCTCTAAAGTGATGGGAGCCCCAAACATTTGATGGCAAAAATGCACCTAAATTGTATCACAATTTGGAAGAGGATGTCACTAATGTCACATTTCTGCAAGGATTTTCAAAACAAAATGTGTCTTGAGTCGGATATTGATGATCGAATGATTACAAACATTATTTTTTCTGCGTACAACAGAAAACCCCAATTATGTATACTTTTATCAATATTTGTCTTCAAGCACATTTTTTAGGGGAAATCTTAAAGATTATTATTATTATTATTATTTAAGACACACTTCTGAAAAGTTTGCAGAAGTGTGTCTTAAATAATAATAATAATAATAATAATGTTTACCTCATCAGTATTCATACTGTTCTCCCTGAGGGCCCTGCAATCATATTATTACATATTTTATCACATTATGATACAATTTAAGTGACATTTTGCCATCAAATTGTTGGCAAATTGGGGCTCCCAACACTTTAAGAGGGGCTTTAAGAAACTCAACATAACAACAACTTCCTCTTCTTCTTGATCGCGGTTTAAGTTTCCATTTCTGGGTAAATTTTTTATTAAATAAACAAACCCCGTCTCCTTCTAAATGGATTAATTTCTAAACAAAAATCATATTGCTCTTCTTAACCATTTGTCCGAAGAGGGAACGGATTGCGGTGCTGGCGAGATCTCCTGCGGCGAAGGATGGTGTATCCCCGAAGAACGCCGATGTGACGGTATCACGGACTGTACTCTGGGAACTGACGAAAAATTCTGCGGTAAGTTCGATAATTTATTGTATCAAGATAATTATGTTGGTCGCAGCCCACGAGGCCGAAGAGCACGAGACCGAAAACCACAAGACCGCTAACTCACAAGGCCGAATGCCCATGAGACCAATATCTCACAAGACCGACGGCCATGAGACCAACGGTAGGTGAATTCACCAGACAGTGGCTTGTTCTTACAACGGAGAATAAGAAGGCGGCCCATGAGTCCGACATGTTTAGCCTTTCTTGCCTTGCGTAAATTTTTCTATGGATTTACGAGTCAGTCTTGTGGACTATCAATCAAATGGAATGATCCGAAAGAGGATAATCCAATAAATTCAACAAACTGATACGTGGTAATGCCTCTGACAATCTATTCACCAATGGCTAAACAGAGAGAAAACTGTTTAAAGGATACACAAAAGATATCGTTGGACAACATATCCTTTACATGGTGATGTGGCCTACACTGCCTATGGCTCATTCAGGGATTTTTTTTTTGGGGGGGGGGGGCGTGAGGTATCCAATCCAATCCAGATGGTGTTGGCGCATTTCTCTTGCACTTACACAGCGCTGTACATATCGATCCACATGTTTTAGTCACTTAAAATAAAATGTCATTTCAAAAGACAGGGAATGGGTTTCACCGAAAAACCGATTACATTATTTTCTTATCTCTCTCATATTTCTGAACACCCCCATGAACAGATGGTGCTCTGAAGGGCTACAACGTCTACTTCAACCAGGCCCTCGAACACGAGACCATCGCCCACAACTTCACCGTCACGTCCAAGGCCCAGTGCGCTCTGGCTTGCGTCAAGGCACCCTTCCTCTGTCCCGGCTTCGACGTCTGGATCATGCCAAAGGGGATGATGATGCCGGGTATGCCAAGCATGGAAGATGCGATGCCGGGATTGATGGGCGAGGACGAGGAGGAGATGGAGGGGGACGACGACGACGATGATATGCCGATGCCGCAAATGATCTGTGTGCTTGCTGATACGATGTCGAAGGTCCATTACGTCAATGCGTCGTTGGACATGAGGATGAAGAAGATGAAGATGATGATGGATGATACGGGTGATGATATGGAAGATAAGCAGAAGCTTCATGTTCACTTCAAGCTGCCACGAATGGCACCTTTTGCAGGTATGTAAATATTGGTACAGTGTATAACTTAAAGCCCCACCGCACTCCTTATAGCTACTTGCACCCTCTATTATAGCAAACAATGACTAATCGGCGACTATCGGTCCCTATGGTCCCCTTTTTCTTACGTTAATTGAGAGCTGATTTGATGAGATAACCACCTGTCAGTGACCATGCAGGGAGGTATAATCCCTCCTGGCCAAACTAGTGCAGAGGGGCTTTAGTGTATGATGGATAAATTCACTTGATAGCTTTTAAAAAGAACTTAAATTTTACGTTGCAGTTGATTTGAACTCCAGGGACTGTACAGCACAGCAAGGTATACAGATTTGCTACAGTATATGGTAGGATCTTCCTGGTTAAAATATATTGTGATTCATTGGGGAAAGGGTTTCTCAAATAGTTCTCATAATTTTATGAATGACAGATTATCACCACGATAGTGGTCAACGCGGCTGTTAATCTACATGTAGAAGGCATATTTCGAGGGCGAGAAATTTATCACTATCATGACAGTACTCATTGCGTAAACTAAAGTCTGGAAGTGCGATCAATACAACAACATCAACCTTTAAAATTATTGACCTTTAACACATACACACTAAGAAATAAGGGTGTAATTGGGTGCAGATTTGCATCCACCTACATGTACGCGTATTTGGCAGAAGGTGCTGCTATTGTAGCAGAATTGTACCTTTATTTATTAGTGTGTACATATGGACGTGAGTTTTTCCTTTTCTATCATTAAGTCAGTCTATCGAGATTATTCGCTGGTTCTCAGAAGAAGAACAAAATCCTAGTGAAAAAGTTGTACAAAGTAGATGAAAAACAAAACCCACATCGACCTAAAATCCTGTTTTTTTAAATCTGCTTCTTCACAGCTCTGTTGTCACCCTCCCTGAACCTGCGTTCCCAAAAGGGTTTGATCGTGTCTCCTTCCTTCATCCTGGGCAAGGACATCTCCAAGCACATTGGCGATCCTCATCTCGTCCTGATGCTGGTGAAGAACGCCCTCATCGAGAAACTGGTAGAGCTGGCCCACAAGGGCTGCTTCATGCATCACGACCAATGGCCTCAGATTGAGGAACTGAAGATGAAGCTCAAGCATCTCGGTATGGTTGCCAAGGAGATGAAGCATGATATGATGATGAGGATGAACCCAATGGAGGAGGAGATGAACGAAGCGATGAAGATGGAGATGATGAACATGGTGATGGAGATGAAGAAGAACATGACATGGGTGAAAGAACACGCGTACGAGTTGCACAAGAACGTCTCCATGTTGCTGATGGAGGTCGGCATGTCTTGTGACCTTCACAACATCACCAACCACGTCCATGAGATGATAAACGGCATCGTTTCCAATTTCTCCTGCGTGATGGGTGATGGTATGGGTGGTGGATTGGGTGATGGTACGGGCGAAGGTACGGGTGATGGCATGAATGGTACGAGCACGTTTGAAATGCTGATGAAGAAGATTGGACTGTACAACATGTACCACGCGGACATGGTGGGAGGAAACATGACGATGAGCGGAGACAATGGAACGAGTGCAGACATGAAGATGAGCATGATGAGCTACCTTAAAGAGATGATGACGGAAAGCGGAAGCTTTCTTGGTGATATCTGGGGTATCTTTGGCAACCAGGACATGATGTCGATGATGATGACGGAGATGATGGTGTCGGCTGATGAGGACATGATGCCATCCGAAGACGGTATGATGTCGGAGGATGAAGGCATGATGCCGGAGGATGAGGACATGATTCCGGAGGGTGAGGGAGACATGAAGATGAACATCACGGAGATGAAACACAAGCTGGTGTTGAAGATCAAGACGATTGCAGCCATACTGATGATGGGCAAATGCAACATGACAGGTTACTTTGAGAAGATGGGTATGGGCAATATGATGGATATGATGATGGGCGGGGACACGATGATGGGCGGGGACACGATGATGGGCGGAGACATGATGTTCGGGGAAATGATGGGAGGAGACGAGATGATGGGCGGCAACATGATGAAAAACTGGAAGGACCATCACATGATGTTTGAGTTCATCATGATGCTGAAGTCCTGGCCTATGGGACACCACACATGGTCTATCCTCCAATCTCCACATCGCGCCAACAACTTCCACCTCCGGGCCTTGGCTTCCAGGGGTCCCTACACCTGCGACAACGTGCCCTATGACTTTGGCCTGCTGACCGCCAAAGGAGGAAAGCTCCCAGTGCCGGCAAAGATCTCCGGCGAGATCATGAGGAAAAAGGCGATGATGATGAAGAAGGCCGGTAATGGAGAGATGACGGAGGAGATGAAGATGATGATGAAGGAGGGTTTGATGCATTACATGGTGTCCATGATTCCGCCAGAGATGATGATGATGATGATGGAAGGAGAGGGAATGGGCGACATGGAGGAGATGATGGGTATGCATCATTTTGGCATAGGCATGATGCTTGAAAACATGATGGGCGGGGATATGATGATGGGCGGGGACATGATGATGGGCGGGGACACGATGATGGGCGGGGACACGATGATGGGCATGGACATGATGATGGGCGGGGACACGATGATGGGCGGGGACGGAATGTCGGGAGGAGAAGAAATGGAAAAGGAGATACCGGAGGAAATCAAGGAAAAACTTCACGCTGCGTTCGAAAAACTCTTCAAGTACATGAAGATGAACGAAGGCCTGGGGATAGACAGATGCCTAGGAGAATTGCACAAGAACCCAGCCATTTGGTTTGCAGGATCACACGCCCTCGTCACACAATACTCAAACAAGCCTTACTACCATGGCGTCGTCATGGAGTACTATTCAGGTGTGTATTAGTATTCAAATAATACACATCATTTTGTTCGGGCATTAGTAATAATTACCCACACGAGGTACCTTTGGAAAAGTCTAACACGCCTGAGGCGGTAGCCGAGGGTGTTTGGACTGTTTTGAAGGTACCAAGTGTGGGTGATTCTTACTAATGCCCAAACAAAATGATGTGTATTGTTTGTTTCATAAGATTATGTTTTATTTGTATACATAAAATGATGTTTTATTACATGATTTTAATAATGACCAGTCATTATCAAAATTACGTGTTAGGCAAAATAAATGCCTGGTCACGTTTACGCTCTCAACCAATCATTATTTTGATGAGAATTCACGTCATCATCTTATAATGCATCATATTTGACTCGCCTTTACAAATTAATTAAGAAATGTTCAATTAATGTGTCATTTTTCATTTCAATTTGACAAAAAAATCCTTATTTTAGAGCAAGTACCTTCAATAATTTTCTTTCTACGCCACTGCTCCCGTTTTATTATATTTCAGTTCTGTCCTTGAAGTTCCTTTTCCAAATGACATGATTTTCAGATTATGAACCCTGTCAAAAATTGATGAACCAATAATTAACCTTATAAAAATATGTTTGCTTTGTCATTAAAGAGCAACAGTTTATAATATAATTTGTCAACTACAGACTATGAACTAATAACTGCTTAATTAATGACAACTCATCAATCAATCTCTTTGAAATTGCTTTTATTTCATCGAGCGAGCATCCATTAAATTAATTTCCTCAAGCGAACATTTTCTAATCTACCGATATCTTGATTCTGATCAGAATGAAGAGCTTGTAATTTGATTTAAAAAAATAGTTTGATATTGCCTTTTACACGCTGATGAATTATTATATTTGAAGTGCAATTGTTCATAATGATTCTAATCAACTTTTGGTATGTACAGTAGAAATGGATACAAAGTCATCATGGTCTCAGATTTAGTAATAAAGATGAAATAATTAATGTAACTTAAAATGGAAGCGTTCGTTAAAGAGATCAGTCACCAGTAATAATAAATTGTATTTCATTAGTAGACATAAGATACCTTTAACAAAAACACATTTTAATTGATAAGAATTAAAGAGCATAAAGGGAAAGAAAAAATCGTATCAAGGTCTGAGAGGTAGTTTACCAGGAGTTATCTTTCTAACGCGCCAAATATTAAGCTGGTGTGTCAACGAATAAATTCTCAAGTCTCTTTATTTAAATGATTCCAGCATGGATACTCCAAGCAACACGGTAGCAAACACTTTCGTGGTTATGATATCCTTTTGTATGTGCCATTGAAATCATGCTCGCATTAAGTGCATAGGCCTACTATTCACACATTTCAAAAAGCTGGATTGAAAGGGCTTTTGAAATTGCCTTAGTTTGATTTGTCGAAAGCCTTTGCGGTCGTGTTAAACGTACAGAACAATAATGTTTTCAGTTACAATTAAGTCTCCTCTAAAACTTGAATTTATGCTGGGATACACATTAAAATGTATATTAAAATTGTACATTTGAATATGCTTTCGCATGTCTCCCTTCCAGATTACGCATGCGACAAGACCTACACATCGGGACCCGGAGTTCTGACGTCACCCATGTTCCCATTCAAGTATCCTAGCAATGTGGAATGCAACCAGAAGATTGTGGCGCCGCCCGGTCACGTGGTCGCTCTCTTCATGCTCCGCTTCAAGACCCAATGGGACGCCCACTGCATGCATGATAAACTTTCTGTAAGTCACAGCAAAAAAAAACCTGGCCAAATATCCACTTCCTTTCTCACGACCAAAAATATTTAAAGCCCCTCTGCACTACTTGTAGTGTCCCTTTACTTGTGCCCTCTATATACAACAAACAATGCCTAATCGGTGCATGTTGGTCCCCCATGATCCTCTTTTTCTTATTTTAATTGAGAGCTGATTTGATTAGATAACCACCTGTCAGTGACCTTGCAGGGAGATCTAATCCCCCTGGCCAAACTAGTGCAGACGGGCTAACTTAAAATGAAGGTTGAGTTCTGCGAAGGGTGAAAAATAATTTATGAGCTTTTGCAGTTTTGTTTATGTCAGTGCGGAAGAGTATGTGTCGACTGATCAGGATGGCTGATCAAATACCCTCATATTCGAAATAATGACAAGTAATACCTAAAGGTTGTGGATTATTAGCTGACTGATTTGATATTGATTTAAACCGTAGGTTATTGCAATTTTATATCTAAATAATGTTCTTAAGCAATTATGAAAAATTAATCTATTTCAGATTTGCAATTTAGATAATACAAACGGAAGATGATATACATTTGTAAGTGGAATTATTATGACAACCTGAAATTATTTTTGTTTCAAAATTTGATGGGTCCCTTTGATCACGGAAATTGATTCATATTAATACAAAAAAACACTGTTGCTATGATAACAGGTCTACGACTATGATGTTGAATCAGACGACTGGTCTAAGCTGGGTGAGAAGTCATTCTGTGGATCCATGGTGCCTCACGTCTTCCGGTCCAGCGGTCAGAAGATGCATGTCAAGTTCGAGTCTGATCACAGCACTGAGGACATGGGCTTCAAGGCCGTCTACATGTTCATCCCAGGTATAAAACGATGCAACCATTCAGTATGGCGTATCCATTTAGGGATAATAATAATAATAATAATAATAATAATAATAATAATAATAATAATATGCTTTTATATAGCGCCGTCTATCTAGACAATTCTATTCCGAGGCGCACAAGAAAATAGACGGATAAGAGAGTTTGGATGAGTGTCATAGTGCCAAGTACAGGTATTGTTACAAAAGATGAGATTTCAGCTTGGATTTAAAGGTCTCTAAGGAAGTCATGATTCTCAAATTAAATGGTAAATTATTCCAAAGAGTATGGATTTCTTACAAGCCGAAACACATAAGTCATCATATATTTGGGTTGGAATAAAAGCCAAAATTCCCAGACAAGAACAATATTTGTTTTGTTTACTTTTTCTTCAGATGTTTTTTGTGACTCAATTCTCTACGGCACCGGGGGGAGGGGGGGGGGTGTGATTATACTAAATTGAGTTCTCCCCCCCCCCCCGAAAGCAGATTTAGTATTAGTCTTATGGAGGGCTAAATGTATGGTAAAACTACCATACAGTGACGTTGCCACTGTGAATGTTATTATGAGTAAAGTGACCAAGCAACAACAACAAAAATGCAATTTTCAGTATTGAGATTATTTTGACCTGCATCGCAGCAGTGCTGCTAAGGAATAGATCATGATTATGTTTTATTTTGGGGCACTTTTTTCTAAATTTTCGGGATGAGAGAACACCACCTTGGAGCACCAGTCCGATTTATTTCTCTCTTTTTTTTTGGGGGGGGGGGGGCAGCCCTTCTCCTTACAGCCGCTGGGTTACAGCCGCTTCAAAATTGCAAGTTGACTCGGCAAAGCGTACTGTTCACAGCGAATGAAACTTTGGTTTTCAAAAGGGGGCACGGTTGAGTTTTTTTTCGCTATGTGGATCCACCATTGTATGTACAGAGCCTGCGGAATTATTTTCAGTGTTTCAGTCAGCAATGTTTTTTTTCTCCATTTATTTAAATAAACAATTAGGCCTATTTTAGTCATCCAAAATCTTGAAAGACTAATTAATTGTCCGTGTTGTCTTTCCTTCTGCTTCCCTTTAGAACACAAGATGGACGAATCGGTAATGCCGATGCCTAGTCCCACGGATAGGACTACTGGAGATGGTTCCGATGGGGTCGACGCCGAGATGGTTAGAAGCTTAATGGCTCTCACTGAGCAAGCTGAGACCTACAAGATCGCCATGATCGTCGTTGCCTGCGTCCTCGGCGCCGTGCTCATCATCAGCATGGTCGTCATGTATCATCACTACAACAACAAGATCAAGAAGATTTCAGAGAAGGACGTAATGAACACCAAGTTTTAGACCGGGGTTTCTCGATCATAGCATATTGAAAGAGAAAGTTTTTTTTTTTTAATAATCCAAAATATGCCATTCTGATTGGTTAAAAGTCAAATGGCGGTCAATTTCTTGAGTTGTGAGTACAAAAATGGCAACTTTTCTTTTGTCCTTCAAAAATAGCAGGAAAATGGGATTATTAATATAAGGTTCGCCAAATAGGAAATAGTCGAGAGTAAAGAGGATATTTTGTCTTTTGTGTCAACTGTTATTATTATTATCAATATTATTATTATTGTTGTTTTTATCGTTATTATTATCATTATTATCATTGTTATTATTTTTGTTATTATTATCATTATTATGACTATTATTATTATTATTATTGTTATTATTATTGCTATTATCATTATTTTGTATTTTTTTATATAATAATTATTATGATTATCATTCCTTTATTGCAACCAGAATATATGATTAGAAATACGAGCAAAAATATAAAGTTATAAATTAGGAATTGGCATATATTCATTATATTCCGCTAATTCATTTCATATTATAGATTCGTTTGCAGGGTGAGAAAAAATGAAGCAACGGTTATATTGCGAATTATTTCAAACAGATTAAATCAATTCTTTCAAACTTTATTAGTTAATTGTGTATTTTGGGGTAATCTAGTACCTCAGGATGTTAGTATTTGCTGGAGGTGGTTGATAAAAAGAACTTAATCGAAACCACTAGACTGCTTCCTTATTTTATAAGGCCATTCACTGCATCTGTTTATTGAAATAGTTATAATAGTAAATGATAGTTAGTGGTTTATCTATAAAAACTACAAACAACTTATTTAGGGAGATATTGGGTAAATTACGAACTGAGATTTTCAAATTTCGCCTTGGTTTGTATTTTGTTTCTGAATTTTTTCTTGCTCGTTGACATGTCTTATAACCACACGATGTTTAATACGGGCTATCAAAAATAAATTGAAGTTATTTTCGGATCTTTCATGAAATATGGTTTTATGTGTATATTTGCCTGAATTTTTATTGTAATTTTGCGCTCACACTTTGCTTTATTGTGTCCAATAATTCTCATTAAAAATGTCCAGTACTCTTTATGTAATTCCAGGAAAATTATGTAGATAATAGTATGCAATTCTTATTAATAAAAAGTTTGATTCCAAAATTTCTGTTCCCTTGTCTTTTATCCGGTTGTCCTGAGGTTGTTTTCTGAATAGAAAATCCTATATTAGTCGAAAGTTGATTTCAAATTTGATGTCACTTTTACAAAATTGGGTATGAAAGTATAAAAATACATACAAGTTTACTTTATATTTTTATGAACAGACCTTTTGTTATTTTTATTTACGTGCCTAATTTTTGGATGCACAGTACCTTCAATGCCCCTACACGAGCGTGACCGCGGCCACATACATTGCACATGAGGTTGGCATTTTTTGTCATAAGCAATAGGGGGGGGGGGGCAATGCGACAGTCGTGGAAGCCAGAGAGTACCAAGTGAGAAAGGGGCTTTGAGATTACTTCCACCCCCATTAACAGAATGCTCAGCCCAAGTGAAAATATTATTGATATTATGTTGATAAGCCTTCCCTAATATATCCTCCGTCTCCGTCCCTTCCTCTTTTCTCCATTTCCCCCTCCTACCCCATATTCTCTCTCCACTCCTCCATCTTTTCTCCCTTCTTTCCCTCCTATCCCATCTCTTCTCTCTCTGTCCCTCCCCCCTTTTCTCTCTTCTTCCTCCCATATATCTTCTCTAGCTCTCCATCCACTCGTCTCGAATTCGCTCCCCGCTTCTATGATCCCTCCGTCTTTTCTCTCTTCTTACCTCTTATCTCCTTTCTCTCTATGACCCTCTCACTTGTGTCTATCTTTCCCTCTTACCATATCTACTCTCTCGCCGTCTCTCCTTCCTTTTCTCGATCTTTCCCTCCTATGGCTACCCATCTCTTCTCTCTCTCTCTCTCTGCCCCTCCCTTTTCTCCCTCCTATCCCATCTCTCCCCCTATCTCTCTGCCCCTTCATTGTCTCCTTCCTTTCCCTCCTATCCCATCTCTTCCCCTCTATCTCTCTCTCTCTCTCTGTCCCTACCTCCTTTTCTCTATTTTACCTCAAATCTCCTTTCTCTCTCTGACCCTCTCACTTGTGACTATCTTTCCCTCTTACCATATCTACTCTCTCGTCGTCTCTCCTTCCTTTTCTCGATCTTTCCCTCCTATGGCTACCCATCTCTTCTCTCTCTCTCTCTGTGCCCCTCCCTTTTCTCCCTCCTATCCCATCTCTCCCCCTATCTCTCTGCCCCTTCATTGTCTCCTTCCTTTCCCTCCTATCCCATCTCTTCCCCTCTCTCTCTCTCTCTCTCTCTGTCCCTCCCTCCTTTTCTCTATTTTACCTCAAATCTCCTTTCTCTCTCTGACCCTCTCACTTGTGTCTATCTTTCCCTCTTACCATAATTATCTACTCTCTCGCCGTCTCTCCTTCCTTTTCTCGATCTTTCCCTCCTATGGCTACCCATCTCTTCTCTCTCTCTCTCTCTGCCCCTCCCTTTTCTCCCTCCTATCCCATCTCTCCCCCTATCTCTCTGCCCCTTCATTGTCTCCTTCCTTTCCCTCCTATCCCATCTCTTCCCCTCTCTCTCTCTCTCTCTCTGTCCCTCCCTCCTTTTCTCTATTTTACCTCAAATCTCCTTTCTCTCTCTGACTCTCTCACTTGTCTCTATCTTTCCCTCCTACCATATCTACTCTCTCTTTCCTTTTCTCTATCTTTCCCTCCCTTTTCTCCCTCCTTTCCTCTCGCTTTTCTCTCTTCTTCCTCCCATATATCCTCTCGTCTCGAATTCACTCCCTCCTACTATGATCCCCCGTCTTTTTTCCTTCCTTCCCTCAATCTGTTCTCACTTCTCCAAACCTCCTCTCCCTACTTTACATTCCCTCTCTCTTTCTTTCTCTCTCTCTCCCTCCATCTCTCTCACTCTCCCTGTCTCCCTCTCTTGTGTACTCATCTGTTTCTTCTGGCCTTTATTTCCCCTCACCCTCATCGCCTCCAGTTTATAAACCGTTATAGTAACACACTACAAAATACTAATGTTACTAATGCATCATTGTTTTCAATATTTCTTTTTATTCTCTTTCTCCCTTTCATTTCACATTATTGCACATTCAGTTGAATATGTGAGTTCATACGTGGCAAAGAGCATACATACATGTACATAAATGACAAAACATGATGACATATTACATATTATTTCTTCTTAATATCAAGAAGTTATCACAAAGTGACTCCTTGATAATACATTTTGGCACCCGTTTTCAAGAAGAAAAAAAACTAAAATGGGTTTGGCATCAATAAATGACTTCGTTTTAGTGCCTTCTTGAAGAATCTGAAGAAATACAAGATACATTCTTAACAATGGCAATGACATCCAATTCATTCAAAATAAAATCTGTTGTGCCTGGTCATGATGGACAATACATTGTTACAACATGAAATAAATCTTCAAATGCATGAAAATCTTGTGAAAGTATAATTGTGACCCGGCACCACAAAACCAACAAAAAGTCGCAACCAGCGATTCTCCGTAATCAGCTAAAATGTCAACTTAGGTGAAAAAATAGATTTTTTTTTTTTTTGCATTTTCTGAAAGAGTGGTCTTTTCTGTACCTAGTATCAAAATTTGGAAGTCTAAAACATAGTAGAAGATGTGTTTCAAACGGTTTTTCTAGACGAGTTTTTTTCGCACAGCCTTCGGTCTCTTCCAAAATTTGATCACTTTTCCCGAGCGAAATTATCGTAGTCCGGAAATGGTCGGTCGTTGCTAACGGGTCGTGCTGCGCGGGCTGTGATTGGTCCGTTATAGCAATCAGTGCGGCGCGCCATTTTGTTTGTACCGGCTTTCACATCCGAGTTCCAGATTTGTGTTCGTCTTATATTCTCCGTTAACGACTTCGAGTAGCTTGATTGTACATCACATATCCAGAATTTGTTGATCAAGAGTAAGAACATTATTATATTTTATACATTTGAGAGTGACAAGTTGCGAAAAAGTCTACAACGTCGTTACAATGCCAGGTTTTGTACGTGAGCAGAGCCGTGGGATGGTACCGGGGTGCACCAACGGAGATGCCCGGGTAGCTCGGGCGGTCAACGAAGCGATGATGCGGGGGCTAGCTGCGGGGGATCAGGCCAACCTTACAGCTTTGGTTACTGAACACTTCGGGCAAGACAGCGACGAGAGAATTCCTGATAATGACGAGGACATGTTATACGATGAGACTGACGACGAAATGGACATTGGAGAAGAGGGAGAGGAGGATATGGATTCTTCATCTCCGGAGAATTAATTTTTGTTAGCTGTTACGAGAGCTGAATTGTGTTTTGTTTTGTTTGTGCACACTGTTCAATACATACATTCAATCGCTTTGAGATGGACTTGCAAATCTAAATTCAGTTCATTATAAAACTTTTCCATTGAAGGTAATGTCTGTACTTGTGATGAAAAATATTGATCTATTTGTGGGATACAATGCTTAAAATACATGGATGCTTAGGGTCACGTGCACTGTCCTTATGTGTAAGTTGAAAAGAGCCCCTGGACATTTGAACAATATTTTATGGGAGTTGGTGGAATATTAATTGACATCTCGTTGATAGTTGTTTAATATACATAACTGTCAAATGCTAGACCACTCTCATGTCTGCTTTATTATAATTAGCAATATTTGTGTATCTTTGCAATAAACACAGTAATTTATTTATAAACATATTTTCCAGGTCTGGTACCAGTATGAAATATTATTCTGAGGTGAATTGTTTAGTTTTCACTTAGTAGGATGCACTTATTTTTTATTGATATCGATAATGTTATGCATATCTGTTTATTCTTTTGAAGTTGTTTCAGATAAATGTATTAGTGCACGGTCATTTTCAGGATTTGACTTGGGAAATATTTCCATGGAATGATTAAAACAATAATATTTTGAATGAATGCAATCATGTTTCTAGTATAAACTTCTTTAATGTAAACGAACGAGAGGTGATGAGAAAGAGTTGTTGCATTTTTAAACTTGTGATAAAGGATGAGAAAGAGTTGTTGCATTTTTAAACTTGTGATAAAGGATGAGAAAGAGTTGTTGCATTTTCAAACTTGTGATAAAGGATGAGAGAGAGTTGTTGCATGTTTAAACTTGTGATAAAGAATGAGAGAGAGTTGTTGCATTTTTAAACTTGTGATACAGGATGAGAAAGAGTTGTTGCATTTTCAAACTTGTGATAAAGGATGAGAGAGAGTTGTTGCATGTTTAAACTTGTGATAAAGGATGAGAGAGAGTTGTTGCATTTTTAAACTTGTGATACAGGATGAGAAAGAGTTGTTGCATTTTCAAACTTGTGATAAAGGATGAGAAAGAGTTGTTGCATTTTCAAACTTGTGATAAAGGATGAGAAAGAGTTGTTGCATTTTTAAACTTGTGATAAAGGATGAGAAAGAGTTGTTGCATTTTCAAACTTGTGATAAAGGATGAGAAAGAGTTGTTGCATTTTTAAACTTGTGATACAGGATGAGAAAGAGTTGTTGCATTTTCAAACTTGTGATACAGGATGAGAGAGAGTTGTTGCATTTTTAAACTTGTGATACAGGATGAGAAAGAGTTGTTGCATTTTCAAACTTGTGATAAAGGATGAGAGAGAGTTGTTGCATTTTTAAACTTGTGATACAGGATGAGAAAGAGTTGTGACATTCCCTAAATAATTTTGTTTTCATTTCTGTGCTTCCAAATTTATTCTCCCATAAGAGTTTTGAAATCAAGTTCTTATTGTAAACACACATTCACACTCTTGATATCATCATTTTGCTTACAGCTATCATAATTCTCCCCCTTCTTTTCCCTCTCTGTCTCTCTCTCTCATTCTTTCTATTTTTCGTTATTCTATGTTGGTGTCTTTACTGTGTGTCTCCTGCCTTTCTTTATTTTTATACCACTTTCTGGCTGGTATTTATGAATTGCTTCCATTAATTATCATCAGGATGGCTACTGGAAATGAAAGAGCAAGTCATAGTAAAAATACTTTGAACCTCCTGTGAGAAAGAAAACAGTATGGGAATTAAGTATAAAGCAAGTTCATAATGTGGTTACAAATAATTGCCCAGATGTATACAAAACAAGATAGGTGACAAGCAGTGTTATGTAAGGGGGAACAAAAAGACTCTGGGTCCACCATGAATAGGCATTGTCTAGTGCAGGTGTCTCGGCACTATGTTGCAGTTCACTTAATCTGTCCAATTACAACTCTATACACATACAACATAATAACTTTTGAAAGACTTAAGTCCACACATTGAAACCTCAGAAACATAATGAACAGACTATGTTTGACCATCAGGCCAAATTTCAGCCTAATCTGAAAATCTCTTCATAGTGGTTGCTATGGCCTTTTGATTCACCCTTCTATTGATTTCCCTGTGGTTTGCTTGCTCCGCATGCTTGAATAGCCCCAAACTTTAAAGCTCTCTTTCTCACAATTTAATACCAGTAACCTCCCTCACCAGCTCTTTTCATTCACTAAATTAAAAGGGTTAGGAAGCCTCAATTTGGACAAGTAATATACCATTTTAAAGAGGAGAACTTCTTCTTTCATAATCAGATGAAATCAGGAAAATAATTTTTGCTACTTTTTGGTGGTTTTGTGGTGCCGGGTCACAATTATGCAATAAAGCAGAAAGTTGTATTTCAATTTTGAATTTTAAAAATAACATTCTCACTGGATTGTGTAAAAGGAAGAATACCGAAAATGATAGATATAGAACAACAAAAACAGATTTGACCCATAGAAGTTCAGATTTTTTTTAAAGGTTTAAAAGAATCAGCTTTTCCTCCTCAAAATGGCAACATCAAGAAATTGCCAATTTTGAGACTTTAAAGATTATTTTCAATTAAATCGCTCTTATTCATGAATAGCACAATGTCATGCCACAGAAAATGGAATCAAATTTTCCAGTGATTTGTGCACGTTCTGCTCATACACAGTTTGAAATTCAGAGCATTCTGGATTAAAAGAGCAAAATAAAATGTCACTAAAAAGGAGACAATAACCTGCTATGGGTTTAGAGACTACTTGTGTACATTCTGGTATGATATGAGAATATATACCAATATGCTTCCAGCTGAGGACTTGCAAATGAAGTTGTGTGATCATTAAAGGGATAGTTGAGTTCTGTTGCAGAGGGCGCTACACAAAATAATTTTTTGTGAGATAATGAAAAACTGAGTATCAAATTTGAAAAAAGATACAATTTAAATGACAAAATCATCTTTGTTTGATCAAAATTGGTTCAAAGACAGCTGAAATATCCATTTCTAATATTTGTGCACCACCACAAATATTTGAAAATTTGAACCAGCCATTGACAAAATGCAATAGCACCTTATACGTTCTATTCCAGCCAATGCCGATATTTGCTTTTGGTTGGCTGTCTCGTGTTGGCTATAATAAGCACAACCAGCTGGCCCGTGTATTGTTAATATTAATTAATTAATCAATTACAGTCACCATATTTTTTGAAACTGGAGCTGAATTGGTAATTGGCTAAATTTCACACATTTTGGGGTCTTAACTTATCTTCATAGCAATATCAGGTCCTAAAAGAGCACTAGAAATGTCATGAATAAGAATTTGAGCAATAACCATGCACTTTGAAGGCATTTGCGGTCTGAAACAAGAACTCAACTATCCCTTTAACGGTTGGCCTGCAATCTTTCAAATTCTCATACTGAAACAGCGCCACCAATGTCAAGAATTTGCACATTGCTATTGGTCTGACCTCAAGGCCTGTAGATATTGCAAAAAAGACAGATTTACGGACATATTCAAATTAATGGATGTTCCTTTCCTGGGGACCTAGTAACGACTTATTCCATTAACCTGTAATGAATGGACTACAATACTTGGAACATTCGAGAAATGTGATTTTCTCTTTAAAAATGACATTTCGGTTCTCTCTCTTCAAATTGATTTTAATCACTCATGCGTGAAATATGCATCATATGAGTTGCATCAAATGAAAGAAGAGGACCTAAGCTTTACAAATATGTGTCATTTATTAATTATAATTGTGATTAAGTTATGATAAAACATTGATAATTCTTGGTTTCTTTTTTCCTGGGACGCACTATACAGACATCCTTCGTACAAAATACATATTTAAGTAGAATACCGCATAAGTGAAGCTGCATGAATATGATAATTTTTTTGTAAAAGAGATAGACGGAACAGACATGATCATCTCTTCATATAATATCATCTATTTATCTTCTAAAGGAGATAAGGTTGTCTGGAAACTTTATCAGAATTGAATTTTCACAAATAACTGAAGGAGCTGTTTTCAAGGTAAAAACGTTTACATTGAATTATATGCAGTTTGGAAAACTTAGTGTTGTGAGTCAGTTATTTCACAAATCTGAATGATTTGTAAAATTTGCACAAGTTTCACACATGCAAAAGTTCTGGGATCCGTCTTATAAAAGAGTTGCGATTGCAACAGATAATTTGCCGTTAATACCAATCTTCATCAGAGTTTCGATTGATATCAATTGCAAATTATTTGTTACCAATCCCAACTCTTTGATAGGACAGGGTCCTGGTATCAGAGTAGTGGGCAGTTTCATCACATTGTCAAAACTGTAATGACCTTTGCTGTATAGGCTACAACACATAGCAGCACAAACAGCATAAAGTATTATAGATTCATAATTGTAAAACAGTGGGCAAGGATACCACTCATACTGATAAGAGTGGCTTGATAAACAAAGCCATGGGATAACTAAAAGAAGCAGGCACCTTTAACTTTAAGAACTAATTTCAATACTCAAATGTCATTTGGTCAGTCATTTTAGCATATGCACCTCAGCACTGGATATGCATGCGACTGTTCAAATTAAAGATGAACCTGCTTTAAAGACCACCTGTCTATAGAGACCGTATTTTGTTATTTCCTTGAGCAGTTTCCCATTGAAACTTGTATTACAGAAACCTGTACTTAAAACCACTTTTTGGGGGTCTCACTTGAGCGGTCTTTCTATACAGGTTTCGCTGTATTTTAAAACTTGTTCATAATTTGAGAAAATCTCCTTTTCTATACATGCAAGTTAGCTTACAATATCACTGAATTTTAATACTCCTTTTGCATTATTCTCTTTCAGGTTTTTCATATAAATCTACAAAAACAAATTAAAGCTGTCATTTTAATGGATTGATCACACATAATTAAAGTGAGACAGGGTGACATTTGTGTAAAGTGAAATGCCTGTTGAGGTAAAACACAGGAGCTGCACACAACATAGGTCCTATGCTTACTTCGCATCTTGGTTTGGTTTGTATGCAATACCAGACTGCTAAGAAAGCAGGAGTGTGCTTGTAAGTAAGCAACCAGGGAACTGACGGCTTCAAGTCCTCTCCAAAGGACTTGGTTCTGAGGATGCATGCCTAACCAAAGGACACTAGCACTCGACTTGGTTTTTAACCTGGGACCTCCCGGTTGCGAGACCACTCCTCTACCACTGAGCCACCATGCCTCTGTAATCTTTGTGTTATAACGCCTCATTCACATATGCTTGGGTAAACCGCTTCTTTTTTAAAGACGACGCAAGTATAAAACGCTTAGTATTTCCGAACCATACAACACAGAGCTTAGTGAATACTTGTTGTCCTATGCAGTTCCTATTCACTTTATATACATGAACACTTTTTTTTTTAAATGCGTTGGTTTACAGCAACATATCTCAATGAGCCTTATGATATAGAAATGTATATCACCTTTGCATCTTTATGAAAAACTTGCAGCAGTTTTCGCCATCGTATGTGAACAGAACTTATAATATCCCCTATTAAGAACATCTTTATATACCTATGCTATTTATCATGGGCCTTTCTACTATGTCTCCTCTCTCTCCACAGCGTGTAGTCGTTTCGTACGGAGCTTGCTCGAAGCTCGAGGATGTGGTTGATACGATTGACGATCTGTTTGGTGAGGTTGGTTCCGGTCTCAAAGTCATAGTGCTTGAATTCGTGGTTGGGACTCTTGAATGTCAGTCGGAATGTGGACTTCCCTGGAGGATTAAGAGGAAAGAGATTAGATTAGATTAGATTAGATAGGGTTATGATACATTGGATTTAGACAGTCGTGTTTGAATGTGTGATTTAGATACTTGAAAGGGATACAGAGGAAAAAGATTAGATAAGATTAGATTAGATTTCCAAAATCGAGACAAGATGATATTAGAAGGATGAAATGATTAGATAAGGTTATGATACATTGGATTTAGAAAGTCGTGTTTTAATGTAGATTCTTGAATGTTTGTTCGAATGTGGACTTTTCTAGGTCATTACAAAGGAATACGATTTTAGATTATATTAGATTGGTATGGATGATAACAGGTAACTACGGAGTTGGTTAGATATGAATGAACTGGGTTTTATTAGATCTCAGGACCCCTACATCCCTCATGGCTTAATGATTGCTGGACCCATTGATAGGACACTTCTATATCAGCTCTACGGTAGTTCGCCACTAGCCCTTAAGCAAGACCCCTGGCTGTAAGCTCCCTGGCAGGCATCGGGTGAACCTAAACAGACTCAGATAAGTACCACCTCCACAAAATAACCGGCTCAGTCAGTAGAGCGTCCGCCTCACTACCAGTAGGTCGTGGGTTTGAACCCCGGCCTCCTCATACCAAAAGACGTTAAAAGACATGAGTTGCTGCTACCTTGTTTGGCGTTCAACAATAAGGGATAGAGCAACGTCGATCTGGCGCTGCTCAGTGGCTGCTGGGCTCACAATCAATTAGGGCAATTCCATTTTCGGTTTAACTTAATAAAATTTGGAGTGGACTTTAAAGATTATTATTACTATCCTTATTATTATCAAAATAGGAGCTGAGCCATTTAAATCCTGTGAATGCAACGAAACCCAGATGTTCAAACATTGGTCTCCAGATGCAGCATCCACAAGGCTCCCTACAATTTTGAAGGCTTGAAAGAGCTTGGTGATAACACAATGGATTTGCTTTCAAGTAATCTTCTTGTATGACTGATCTTGACAGAAGTTGGCAACCACAGATACATTGAATGAATTGAATTAGGGTGCATTCAAGTGACACTATTTCACCCTAGAAACATGGTTTTCAAAGACGCTTAGTTTAAAACACGGTTGCATTCAAGCAATTTTTTGTCGGTCGTAAAGTCAGAGAGCATGCGGAGAAGTTGACCTATACTTCCTGGGTCAAATTGCACAGTGTGATGAGCAGTGGCTGGGCTTGAATTGAGCGAGAATTAGCGTTGATGAAAAATCGCTTGAACGCTCTCTCGCAGTAACCATGTTTTTTAACAGCGTTTTGATTTGTGATTCATGTTTGTGATTCTAGCTTTAAAAAATCGCTTGAACGCACCCTTGGAAAGAATCAAAATGGATTGAACTGGATTAGATTAGTTATTCAAGTTGAATTGCACTGACACTAGACTATATTCTATTTGATTGGATTTGAATGAATTAGATAGGATAGGATAGGATGATATAATATTGAAAAAGATTAGAGTGAATTTTCACTTAATTGGATTTAACACATCTGGGTCCTGTCTTGGAAAAGTTGTGCCCGATTACTGATCAGGATTGATCACAAGCCCTCCAATCAATCACAAATTTACAAGCTCCCATCTCTTTGGTACATAATTGTGATCAACGTAAAATTGTGATCAATTTATAAATCAATCGCAACTGTTTATGAGATGGGCCCAGACTAAACCAACATGAAGCACGATAAAATTTAAATTAAAAAAAAAAAAAAATTGTGTTTGACTATGCTTCCTTCACTTTTATCAGGAGGGTTGTAATAATGATTTGAAAGTTCTTGTATCACATCCAAACGGAAAATTAACCTGTTACAGTTTCGGTGTCAAGAGTTCAGACATCTTCCAAGATGAGCCAACCAATCGCGTCTGAGGAAGATGTCTGAACTCTAGACATCCAATGATCCAAACTGTTACAGGTCAATTTTCATTGTGGATGTAGTACAAGAACTTTCAAATCATTCCTTTAGGTAGATGTGCATTGGTCACTTGGTCAGCTCTCTGTCTTCGCCTACAAGCTGGCTCAGGCGACCATGGTTCTAAACTCGGTCACGTCTTTCGGACGGTGACGTTAAAGGTCGGTCCCCAGACGTAAATAATCTGATTGATACACGTCTGTAAAAACCCAATTACACACACACACACACACCTTTACTTTTACTTTGCCTACCTGATGGCTTATCATCTGTGATGTTACAGAAGGCAAGCCTGTCGGACTCGATGGAGACGGCTTTCTGCTTGCCCCAGAATTTGGCCGGCGTATTCCTTGGTTGGGCTACCGGGTCGATTTCAATCTTATCTCCTGAGATACCTATAGAGGGCAAGTAATGAGATGATGAGTAGAGTGCGATTGTTTAGTATTTCTTAATGGCCGCCTCCCTTTAAGGCCAGCTTTGAACCCCACCTGAATACATAGATTTCATTGAGGGATTTATGGAATATAAATTGTCAACTATATCTTCACCTTGTACAAAGCACCATAATTCTGTGATTAAATGAAGATACAAAAACTGGTTTAATTTCATTGCAAGTGCTTGGGACAAGGAAAGATGAGCAAATGTGAGTAACAGTCAATCAAAATGTTAAGATATACATGTACATGTGTTCAAATCATAATGTAAAGATTAGAGGGCGAGAAAGGAATAAAGTCGTGGGCTCATGAACTTTCCTTCACTTATTATTTTTTTTAATTTTTTTTTAGAGCTTCTCATAAAATTTGGTAGCCATATCGGCACATCAAAAACCCTGACAGCATTTATCTCTGCTTGTCACAGAATTTTCAGATTTGTGCCCCCTCCCCCTAAGAATACTGGACCCACTACTGATAGTACCGAGCTTGGGACAAAGGAAAAGGAGTTAAAGTCAGTTACAGTCAACTGAAACGTAAAGATAACAATCAAAATCCAATGTTTGGTCAAATACAGTGGACATATTCTGAACATAAATAAATAAAAACACGATTTGACAAATGAACATTATCAAAGTGACAGTTAGGCACAGTCAACTGAAACATGCAGATACAATCAGAGTACAGGGTTTGAAAACAGGAAGATGAGCAAAACTTGAAAAAACAAAACTGAAATGGAGAGATAAAAATCCAAATAGGATGCTCGGGACACAGATATAGAGAAGGTCACTTACAATAAACTGAAAAAATAACGATAACACTAAATACAGAGTGTTTTAACAACAAAGGATGATGAGCGAAACTTGAAAAAATAAAACTGAAATGGAGAGATAAAAATCAAAATGGGGTGCTCGGGACACAGATATAGAGAAAGTCAGTTACAATAAACTGAAAAGTAGAAATCAAAATCAAAATACATTTTTTCGACAACAAAGGAAGATGAGCAAAATTAAGTGTCAGCCATCTGAAGTGAACCACACACAAGAAGGAAACATGTGTGGCATGGAGAGAACGTGATCATCCTGCGCCAAAACCAGGAACAAATTACCAGGAATCAAAACCAGACCATGTCACGCACCCCATTCTGGGCACAACTCTTGAATTTAAAGTGCGGGTCAAACTTCATTGGTAATGATATTTAATGAAACATGTATATGCCTTTGATGCATGGTTTCCCACAGGGGTCTGTTGATGGTCCCCTCTTGTAATTGTAACAATAACATTAAATGTGATCACATAAGGTTCTGTGAGCACAAGGGACACTGCCAACATTGTTTTTTCTGAATCGACCTCACATCAAAGGAGCACAATTATTAGCCCTCCGATAATATCGTTGAGGTCACGGTGTCCCACAGGGATCTGTTGATGGTCCACTCTTGTAATGTAACAATAACAAGTCAATAGCATTAAATGTGATCACACCTGAATGATAATGAGGTTCTGTCAAGAAGCACAAGGGAACCGGCCAACATCGTTTCTTCTGAATCGATCTCACATCAAAGGAGCACAATTATGAGCCCTCAGGTAATATCGATGAGGTCTGTTCTACAAAAATTGGTAGTGTAGCAATTTCAACGAGAAGATGCTTGCTCAGTAGTATAAATCTTTGAGGTCTGACTTACAACAATAATTTTCACTGCCTTAATTAACATAAACAAGAGGGGAGCAATTTGGGGATGATTTATCGTTATCATTATTGGTGAGGTGTGACCACCTCTTTAAAAAGGGAAAAAAATCAAAGACGTTTGAATGGAGACTGATGATTTGATGTCTTCTCAGACTTCGGGGAAAATTTATCTTAGGGATGGCAGTAAAACACACAGAAGTAAAGCACTTGTAGCAGTTCATTTCCCGCGTGTTTGATGTGTTGTCAGCTTGCGAGAATGAAATCGAAACTAATTTCACTGTCAGGAGGGGTTGTTGACTCTCTTTGTCAGAGTTAGATCAGATAACTATAGAGGGCGACATTTAATCCTCTCCATACACCATAGTACCGGTTAAACCATCCTTCATCTAGTGTAATGGAAAAATGCTCAACTCTTTTAAAGCCCCACTGCACTAATTTGGCCAGGAGGGATTAGACCTCCTTGCAATAAACGTAAGAAAAAGGGGATCGTGGGGGACCAATGGTCATCATTTGGCATTGTTTGCTATATGGAGGGCGCAAGTAGCTCTAAGTAGTGCAGCGGGGCTTTCAGTCTTTTGTTATGAAATGTTATTGTAATATCAGGATGGTTGGTAATGGAAGTCAAACTTTTCACATATTTTTTACAGATTTTGTTTAATATTGATCAATGTGACGTCAATATAAAAATGTTTCCAATAGGCCTTTGTCCTTCTTTTACCAAACTTTGCTCTTTTAAAGATTTTTTTTTTTTTTTTTTTTTTTTTTGGGGGGGGGGGGGGGGGGGAGGTCACATATTCTGTTAAGGCAAACTCTTTAGTGCAGACTCGTTTCCATTATATTTCATAACAATAAGACAATTTTTTCATATATGAAAATAGAACAGGTGCAACATATTTTACATAAGCCTCATCACATTTATGTAACTTCATAAGTGTTGTTGTACTCTAGTAACAACAAACTAATAACAAGGAGGGGGGGGGGGTGAGGTTTAAAGACACAAAAGTGACCTCTCTCTCATTAACATGATTGAAGTTTCAAAGACCTGGCAGAGAGGACAAACAAAATCAACTGGAAACAAATCAGACAGAGAGACCGATTATAATGTACATAGAGCACTGCTAAACATAATTGACCCTTTCGCTGATCAACTGTCTAAACACTTCCCCAGTGACAGGTGATCAACTCCCATGAGTGTTCGGATGGATCGAATGTCCACAGGAAGACACAAGACCAATTCTGGGTTAACATTTGCTGCGTTTAATTGCTTTCAACATTTGTGGGTCTGGCTTCACTCTCGCTAAAGGATGCATGCAAAATGAACTGTCAACTGATAAAGTCAGAGTCGTATTTAAAAAAAAAATGTAAAGGCTTTCATGCTGCAGCTTTAATTATGATAATTGTAATAGACGGAAAAGGTTTTATAATATTAATGTTATAACATTTATCAAAGGGAACAGAAATCTTATACAATTTCTGGATTTAAATCTACAACTTCTCCCTGCTTTCTCAAGGATACATGGTAATTAAAATAGTAAATGTTAACCTGATAAATCGAAATTCTGTAGAAATCTAGGCTTCCACTTTGCATCATTAAAATATGTTAATTGTAAAAAAGAAAAAAAAGAAATGGTCATCAAATTAAGAGACAGAAGTCTACAACTAACATTAGCCTTCACAAATCAATTTCCCGATATACCCTACCCTACATTCCTCGACTCTGTCTTTGTTCTTTCCCCCATATTTTGAAATGAGAACTTAACCTACTGCCTAGGGTAACCGAGTAGTTGCTGTATTAAGTCTATAGGAATGAGAGATGTCAGTAGTCAATGAGTTAATGAATATTTATACATTCTTCAAGTTAAAGTCTGAACATATTATTGTTTGTGAGAAAATAGACCTTCAAAATACATGCAGCATATATCTTCCACACCCTTCTACTAATTCATTATCCTTCTATGAAAAGGATTTGAACTTATTGTGTATTGATAATAGTGATAATGATAGTGATATATTTTGCTTTCTTAGTACATGCACATGTTTATCAGTTCAATCAAACAGATATTCCTGATTTCTATAGTCGTTGTAATATGTATTCTGAATGCGATCCACACCATTCCTGTTTTCATTCAGATTAGCCCAGTCTGTGTGTTCAGAGCCATGCTTCTTCCATCACAGCAATTCTTAAAGGGATTAGGTATCTTTGCCTCAGATTCTAAACAAAATCCTTGATTTAGCTCATGCTGCAATCATAATTATAAACCTTTAGGTCAGTCAGGAATCGCCTGTCTGATTATCAAGATATTTATGACTGAAAATCTACATTTAAAAAAAAAATTGTTTATAACACTACAGTCTATTGAGGAAAATGAGTATGGTAAAACCGGTCACTCAATTTTTTTTAGTTTTTGAGGCACTTCATGATCTTTTTGAAGCGCAATTTTGTAGGGCTTCAATATTACACCATATCACAGACACTGATAACACTTAGGGCCATGCATCTCAGATTTGTAAAACTAAAACATTGTTAAACAATGCCTTTAACATTAAATAAGTCTTTCAAAAGAGTCAATACTATATTTCCAAGCAGCAGTCATCCTCAGACTCTCTTCAATGCTTTCCTCTCTCTATTACTAAGACATATATAGAGTTCTATGATGAGGAACAGAATGGACCTTGGGGTGCAGCGCTGCCCCCCTCGATCTCCTGGGAGGACACAAGAAACATTCTTAATAGGGTGGGTTTGGCCCGCCTTGATTCAATTTCCTATTTTTCTAACTTTTGACACAATTCCGTGACATGATGTATGAATAAAAGAGGATTAAGTTGACTAATATGTGACTAATTTCTTCCCTCTTTTTCTCAGTGTTTTTGAGATAATTTGGCTCAGCATCTGGAAGAAGTTTCATGATTCCTCACTCTTGTATTTCACTGCCAAAAATGCAATCCGACTGAAAGAAGTTGTCGTAAACTAAATTGTAATTAGTTAGAAGGCAAAATTATTTAAGTAGTGCAAGATATTTCTGCTTATATCTATAATAATTGGCTCCTCTATATCAATTTTTGATTAGGTAATTTGTTGTTGACTTGTTTTTTATTTTTTTGAAAGATATTTGGACATCATGGTTTGTAGGCCCTATTCTTAAAGCTGACATACATTATCTAACTCAGAGTTTAAACCCTGGCTACATTTAGTAATCATGTTCATTAATTTATTAATTTCTCACATTATATATTTAGAATTCTGTGGATCAGAATTTAAGTCTTCATAATTTAAGTTGTAATGAATTCAAATGCAAATTTAAAATAAAAAAATCAATGCTCAATTGTGAAGCGCCAGAAGTGTCGAGTTTGACAGACATGACCGCTACACAAGAACCCACTATTATTTTTAATATTGTTATTATTAATATTATTTCATTAACTCATTTTGAGACAGAATTTGTAAAATGTTGAAATTTACACAGTACGACAGGGATTACTCATAGTGATGCATATATCATTGGACAAGGCAAAATAAGGTCTGACTTTGACTGCTTCTATATAATTATACAGATCTGTGGTTCTAATCTACCAGGATTGATAAATACTTTAGGATAAGACCAGGGCCCCATCTTATGAACAATTGCGATTACTCGCAAATAATTTGTGATTGATATCTATCGTAACTTTAGAGATAAGAGACTGCAAACTTGTAATTAATTGCAGGACTTGCGGTTGATTCGGATCTATACCAACTCTTTATAAGACAGGGCCCAGATAGACCCATTTTCTTCCATATACAGTCAAACCTGTCTATAGCGACCGCCTAAGGGATTGCAGACAATTGGTCTTTGTAGACATGTTCCTTTAGTACATGTTTCAATGAGAAACAAATTTTAAGGGAAACAAAAAATGTGGTCTTTGTAGACAGGTGGTCACTAGAACAGGTTTGACTGTACTTGATAGGTAGAAACCATGAGAACCAACCTAGCTGAATCTCCGTGGCCGGTCTGAGCTTGTGCAGCATGCTGACTCGGAACGATCGGTACTGAGTACTCAACACTAGAGGGGGCTCTCTATCGCCGGAGTAGGGTCGCGTCCTGTCGCTCTTCAGGTAGTCTCTTCTACCTGTGTACCACAAAAGGAAACAAAAGAACAGGATTGATGATTACGAGGAAGCAACAACCTTTTTACAGTTCACAACTAAATTATTCATACCCCTTGCATATTTGATGGTTTTTTCGTAACTCAAGAATGAAAGCTGGACTGGGTGAATTAGAGCCTTTCTTGAATACTTTTAGATTTAAGCTTTAATTCCTCATATTCTCAAGAACATAAATCCGGACATATCAATTTTTCTTGTGCTTTACAAAAACTACAAAACTTGGTAAGGGTATGAATAATTTAGCTGCTAACTGTATATGAATGAATAAAATACAAGGATACATCTCACGAGCTGAGGAGCATATTACATGAGTCGGCACAATAAGAAAAATATCCTCAAGGCAAGTGGAAAGTTACCCACGTGTCCCACAAAAGAAATCCATTAAATATAATTATTATTAATTGTATGAATCCTAGCATCTCAACTTTCACCATTACATCTTAATGTTTTTTTTTATTATGCTACACATTAAACATGCAGAGACAAAAAAAAATATTGTGCACCAACTGTGCCTCTTTCCGGCAAAATTTGCATGCCAAGTACAGAATTATTGATATTATTATTATTATCTTGCATAGCTTCAGGTCTAATTTAAAGATAGACCAACATACTTATGAACAAACACAAACTGTTTATATATCTTAAAGCCCCACTGCACTAGTTTAGCCAGGAGGGATAAGACCTCCCTGCATGGTCACTGACAGATGGTTATTTCATTAAATCAGCTCTCACTTATAACATAAGAAAAAGGGGATCATGGGGACCAATGGTCACCGATTAGGCATTTTTTGCTATATAGAGGGCGCAAGTAGCTATAAATAGTGCAGTGGGGCTTTAAGTTGAACTATAAACTGTACTTATTTAGAGAGAGGACCAACTTACTATGTTCTCTGACCATAATGAAGTCCATGGATTCTGTTTCGCAGAGTTTCAGGTCCAGGTCTAGTGGAACCCCTGGTGCAGACTTCTTCTCCAGCAGATAATGAGGTCCTAGAATATAAAGGGATCAATCAACATAATAAACACTGAAGTCAAATGCACAAACAATGATGCAGTTGTGTCTAGATATTTGGGAAAAAAATGTTTTCTAAGGTTAGATATTTAAAGGCTTTGTTACATAATTTCAAATTATTTCTTTATTAGATAATCAAATTGTTATCATAAATATTCATATATTTAATGTAAAATATTCTTGTTAGATATTCATGCACAATTAAACGATTCAGTCGTGTCTAGATTTTTGGGGGAAAAATTGCATTTTAAGGTAAGATATTTTTAGGATTTGTTACAAAATTCAATTGAGTTTTAAATTTTTTCATTAGATATTCAAACTTTTATAATACCTATTGATATATTCAATGTAAAATATTCTTGTTAAATATTCATGCCAAGTAATCATTTTCTACACCCAGGTAGGGAGTGGCAAACCTTGTAGTTGGAATGATACCCTTCTTCTCTAATAATTGCTTCAGTAAGAATCCTTCAAAGGGCTATGACATTCTAAGCAATGAATTCAACCATTTTCTTTGCCTGGGTAGAGAGTGGCAAACTTACCTGCAATTGGAATGATACCCTTTTTTTTCTTGAGCGCTTCATTATAATTTTTTTTAAAGGGCTATGACATTCTAAGCAAAGAATTCAACCATTTTCTTTGCCTGGGTAGAGAGTGGCAGACTTACCTGCAATTGGAATGATACCCTTTTTTTTTCTTGAGCGCTTCATTATAATTTTTTTTAAAGGGCTCTGGCATTCTAAGCAATGAATTCAACCATTTTCTTTGCCTGGGTAGAGAGTGGCAGACTTACCTGCAATTGGAATGATACCCTTTTTTTTTCTTGAGCGCTTCATTATAATTTTTTTTAAAGGGCTCTGGCATTCTAAGAAATGAATTCAACCATTTTCTACACCCTGGTAGGGAGTGGCAAACTTACCTGCAGTTGGAATGATACCCTTTTTTTTCTTGAGCGCTTCATTATAATTTTTTTTAAAGGGCTATGACATTCTAAGCAAAGAATTCAACCATTTTCTACACCAGGGTGGAGAGTGGCAGACTTACCCGCAGTTGGAAAGATACCCTTTCTTTTCTAATAATTGCTTCAGTAAGATTCTTTTAGAAGGGCTCTTGACATTCTAAGCAAAGAATTCAACCATTTTCTACACCCTGGTAGAGAGTGGCAAACATACCCGCAATTGGAATGATACCCTTTCTTTTCTTGAGCACTTCATTATGAATCTTTTGAAAAAGCTCTGGCATTTTAAGAAATGAATTCAACCATTTTCTACACCCTGGTAGAGAGTGGCAAACATACCCGCAATTGGAATGATACCCTTTCTTTTCTTGAGCACTTCATTATGAATCTTTTGAAAAAGCTCTGGCATTTTAAGAAATGAATTCAACCATTTTCTACACCCTGGTAGAGAGTGGCAACATACCCGCAATTGGAATGATACCCTTTCTTTTCTTGAGCGCTTCATTATGAATCTTTTGAAAAAGCTCTGGCATTTTAAGAAATGAATTCAACCATTTTCTTTGCCTGGGTAGAGAGTGGCAAACTTACCTGCAATTGGAATGATACCCTTTCTTTTCCTGAGCGCTTCATTATGAATCTTTTGAAAAAGCTCTGGCATTTTAAGAAATGAATTCAACCATTTTATACACCCTGGTAGAGAGTGGCAACATACCCGCAATTGGAATGATACCCTTTCTTTTCTTGAGCACTTCATTATGAATCTTTTGAAAAAGCTCTGGCATTTTAAGAAACGAATTCAACCATTTTCTACACCCTGGTAGGGAGTGGCAAACTTACCTGCGGTTGGAATGATACCCTTTCTTTTTCTGAGAGCTTTGGTTAAGATCTGTCGGAGGGTGATCTGAGTCGAGTCCACTGCAAGCCTAGATTCACCATCTGAAGATTTACTGTTAAAAAAATAAACATTCCAAGATTAAATTGGGATTCAGACAGATCCAAATCATTTCCTTATTTTATCAATGCAAATTAAGATCTATGTTAATATTTAAATATTTAGAGGAAGGATGCAAGGTTCCTTTGATAAAAGCATGAGACTTGTGATAGGGTCAAAATAACATATTAAAAGTGAAAACCCTCCACTATGGACAATGGAAGTCCTACTAACTCTTTCTTGTTCTTTCTCTTTGACCTCTTACTTTGTTATTATGCAATATGTTTCATTGTCAGTGGGAATGTAATAATCTTTCAATTCTCGCTACCCCAAATAGCGATTCTGCCGAGATCCGGGGAAAATCCTGAAAACGCGCATTGCATTATGGGATAGCTTTTCGACATTACAGCTTCCTGTGCAGGCGGCGCGATAGCGCAAACGTAAAACGCCGTCGCCACACAACGTGTATGCACCGAATATGTCGTCTGCTCGGTCTTGTTTTTTTTTTGCAAATATTTCAACGTTTATTTGAACATTTCATTCGTTGTTTTTTGCGTCTTTTGACATCAGTGACGATGGTTTTCTTTTGTGAGGCTGCACAGTGCTGGGCTCATGATTCCAAGCGTAAGAACCCTGAAAAATGGGGGTGGATGAAGGCCGTGACTTGGGATGGGACTCTATACCGGAAGTTGTAGTGACGACCCGAGAGAGTGAAAATTACCTCGTCTCGCGAATTTCGAGATTTTCGTACCTATTTAGGGTAGCGAGAATTGTATATGCATTAAAACTACTTTTAAAGCATCTTTTAACATGTTATCTGATACTCATTACCTATAATGTTAAGTATTTCATTTAATTTGATATGTTTAATTCACCAATGCAACTTTTATTTATAATGTATTTCAATCTTTGTAAAAACATGTATAATTTAGTCTTTGACCTGTGAAACATGTTCAAATAAACTTTTATTAAATTGTAATGAATTGAATTACTGCATGAAATCAATTTTCATTTGTTTCGTATCAGGGTATTTGAAGTTTTAGATAATTCCACAAGACATTAATTATAATGGAGAAATTTCAACATTGAACTTTAATATATAGTACTGTATCCATCAAACGGCAGGAGAAATAACAGACAAAGTTACAAGCATACAACTTTCTTAACATTATTGTAAGCCAGGTAAATACCAGCCATATTCACTACAAATATATTTTTTTAATCAAAAGTGGGTAGAAAAAAATTAATAAATTAGTAAATAAATGGAAAAAGCAAATATTTATGACCAATGCTTATTTCAAACCAGCCACCTATTTCCCCGCTGCTTTACTAGCATTTTTCCCCCTCTTTTTTTATCAAATCCAATATAAAGTGCTAATTTTGGATCTCATTATATGACTTGTCTTCAAATGTCTTTTATGACATGTACAATTGTTTTGTTTCAATACGCAGCATTCTACTGATATTGTAGAAATGTAGAAATCTAGAATGTCAATAGCAATTTAAGTTCATAACATTTGTTTTGATTTGAATGTTCACTTGGCAGATATCACATAACATGGGGGAGTTGTTGCTATGTCTTACAAATCTCAGGCAATTTATACAAAATTGAAATCAGTCACTCTAAGAATGTAGAAATTGGACTATAGTCGTAACCCCATTGTCTGCTCAATGAGAAGCCATCTTTACTTCTTTTTTTGATGTTTTTGTTGTATGGTGTACTGTTTTGTAAATGTAGATACTACAGTACATAGAATTAAATTGACAAGGTATGTGTAGTTTGGATACAATACTGTACTTTGGTTTCAAGCTGTATCCAACAATTTTACAAAAAGAGAGTACACTAAATCTAGGTTCACACTTTATAGTTCATCATCCTACAACAAAGAATGAAATAGCACGTTTCTCTGGCCAGGTTTCTCTCAAAATAACCTATTCTTGCCGAGAATATCACATTATTGAAATGATGACACATTAATTACTCGGCAGATATCGTTCTTGTTGTCTACAATTCCTTCACGCAAGAGTCGTCTGTGAGATTCTCAAATCAAATATAGATTAAAAGCCTGAATTGTTATGTAGGTTGAAAATAATCGTCTCATCATTCTGCAGTTGAAATTTTAACTGAAGATAAAAAAAGAAGTACTTAATATTCCTCTCCTCTGTTCATTACTCAAGTGATGCGTACATGATCTACAATATATGTTTTCCTGTGAAACATATTATCATCTGTTTGGAGCAGGAAAGGCATTAACTCAAATACTTAAACACAGAGTTATCACCATTCTGGCGCTGAACATATGATATTTTGTTTCAATCTTAGCTGTCATGTTAGAATTAAAAGGCAGTTTCTGTGAGAAAACAAGAAGAAATAAACACTTTTTGGACACTTTATTCAAAAAAAAAATCATGATGTTATAAAGAAAATATTCTTCTTTTGAAAGATTGAAAGTACAAATGACTTTTAAATACAAAAACTTACACCACAATAGTTAGGAATCACCCCCCCCCCCCCCTTTCCCTTTCTCTCTCTCTCTCTCTCTCACCATCTTAGTCTCAACCTCCGACTGCACTCTCAATACTCACTCTTTACCCCCTCCGTCTCTCCGATCTCTCCCTGATTTCTCTAGTCTTCTTCTTTCTCTTTCTTTCCCTTTCTCTGTTACACTCTCTCTTTATCTCTATCCATTTGTCATATATATGTACACGCACCTTGACTCTAAACTACTACTTTATTACTGTCTCTTTTTTTGTCTCTAAAGTCATTTCAATCTTTCTCAAAATTGCTCCAGTATATCTACATTAAAACTTTCATTATTAAAATTATATTTAGCAAAGTCTTTCACATAAAAAAAGCAACATCCGCATGCATGGATCTCTCTCACAAATGACGTTCCTTCATATATCAAATACTGTATCATTCTGCTCCCCTCAATACATATTTGACTCAAAATCTGCAAAATACGAAATTGATTAAAGCATATCCATGATTAATGGACACATTTCACCAGCGAAAAAACTAAAAACAAGAACATATGAAAGAGCGGCCTCAGGCTCTGTGGCCCTATTTCTTGGTTCACATCAAAATTTTGAATGGGGAGAGATAGGGGGAGGGGGCTAAAAGAGAAGAAAATGCAAAGCCCCCGATGGGATTGTCGCCCTGGAGGGGGAGGAGGGAATGTTTGAATATTCATGGGCACATTGGGTGGTGGAATCCGCCCCCAGCATATGGGGGTCAAAACCATTAGTGATTAATAACGGTGTCTCTCAGTCCCCTACCATACTGATCAATGTCAGCATATACCTGGTGGCTAACGCAGACTCTAAGAGCATGATGCCATGAAATGCTTTAAAGGTGCATTCTCATCTCTCCCTCTCTATCAGACACAAGGGTTTTTTTTTAAACTGTTTGCAGCTTTAAGTAAACATATTAAGTGTTTCATCCACAATTGCTGAACACTTGTTGTATCAAAGACCTGGGCCCTGTTTCATAAAACTTGCTATGAATAACAAATGCTAAATTTTGATGACAAATTTGCTCTCAGCCAATCAAATGCCACGATTGCAGTAGCTTATAACAGTTATTGTAAATTTCTATTGATAACAAGTTTTATGAAACAGGGCCCTTGGGTTCGAGACCAAGACCAGGGGAAAATAGAATTGAATCAGATTAATTAAAAATTAGTTCTTAGAGTCATGGATAAGACTGAGGCATGTGAAAGTAGGAACAAGATCTTTTATCTTTTGTATCAATGATTTTTACTGAGCAGGATGCATTATAAATTATCAGTCTTAAAAATTGGATTGACAATCTTTATAAACAATGAGATACTATAAGAATTAAAAAAAAAATGGACATTGTGATTTTTTGAAAGGAGACAAAATTCATGACTGTGTTCATCCTTTACTTTTAATGGGTGGTGTGTGGGATGACAGTTGAACTAATAAATTTATTGAAATCTACATTTTTCTATTAATTCATGATGAGCAGTATACAATGCTCTTGCTCTACTCATATTTAACCCATCCAACATATCAATTCATATTATCTTCTCCACATTTACCTTCTAAAGTCAAATAACCCCAATTCCTGCTTTAATTACACAGATACAAGTGCTCACCTGATAGAGAGTAAGAGCATTCACGTCTCCCCGCTCCATCTCACAACCACCTCCTCCCTCCTCCTCGATCGCCCATTCACATGTCAGAACCTCTTACTCCAAAACTCCCCTCGCCTGACGCATGGTGTGACATATTATTCGGCAATTACAAACTTCCTAATTGCGCCAAGCTTCACTTCTAATTTAGCCCCGACTGACATATTTACAAGGTTTAAGTGCTCTGTTGGTGTTCCATCTTTTGTGGTGGCGCTTTTTCCGCTTGAATTCAAACTGCGATCCCTCTCCCAGGTAAGAAGTGATACCCCTGACGCAGAGGTAAGGGTATCTCTTGGCCCCCCTATTCAAATTATTCCTCCGTAAAAGGCTAAAGGCAGGTTCGACGTTGCAGAATTTTGAGATCTGCTCTCAATGTACATGTCGTCGCTGTTTTCACGAAGTGACGGTAGTGAAAAAAAATTGCATTCATTTTGCGTTACGATTTTCCTCACTACCGTCACTTCGTGAAAACAAGGACGATGTATGCGTATTTATTTTTAAGGTGTGATCCTGTTCATTTTCTTTTCCTTTGTTTTTGTTTATGTGTCTCTCTTTCTCTGTCTGTTTGTTTGTCTGTCTGTGTCTGTCTCTCTCTCTCTCTCTTTCTGTCTCTCTATGTCTGTTTGTCTCTCTGTGTCCCTGTGTCTCTCTGTGTCTCTCTCTGCATCTCTGTCTCTCTTCCTCTCTGTCTGGTTCTCTCTCTCTCTCTCTCTCTCTTTCTCCCTCCCTCCCTCCCTCCCTCCCTCCCTCCCTCCCTCCCTCCCTCCCTCCCTCCCTCCCTCCCTCCCTCCCTCCCTCCCTCCCTCCCTCCCTCCCTCTCTCTCTCTCTCTCTTCATTGATGCACTCCCTGAATGTACTTTTCTCTCCCTCACTCTTTCACTCCAATATCTCATTTCTCTCTCAATATCATCTCCTTTCCCACATTTACTTTTTTTTTTTGTAAGGACTATTTCTGTCTTTCTCGTCATTGGTTCTACATACAAGAATATCCTAGCAAAAAAAAATCTCTCTACGTCTCTTCCCACCACTTCACACTGTTTAAGTCATTAGACAATGATGACAACATTTTATAGAGAACAAGAGAAAGAAACAGACAAAGAAGAAAAATGAAGGATATGAAGAAAAATAAGAAAAAGAAAGCAGGAGGAAAAGAAGTAGAAAAAGAAAACGAAAAGAAAGAATGAGAAGAAGAAGAAGAAAGAAGAAGAAGAAAGAAGAAAAAGGAAGAAGAAAAAGGAAAAAAATAAGAAGGAAGAAGAAAAAGGAAAAGAAGAAAAAGAGATAAGAAGAAAAAAAAAGAAAAAAAAAGAAGAAGAAGAAGAAGAAGAAGAAAAAGAAGAAAAAGAGGAGAAACAAAAAGAAGAAGACGATAATGAAGAAGAAACATTCCTTTAACTCACATTGTGACAATGATGTTATCCTTGCCTCCCAGTTTCCCATCGTCTTCTGGTGCGTCCTTCTCAACGAGCGCCAGAGTGTTGAAGCCGAACTTAGAGATGGCCTCTCTGCTATCCAGGGCTGGGAAGTCTGTATCCACCTCTCCGTCCTCCTCTGATATCATCAGACAATAGCTTTCCAAGTTCTCTCTATCATGAGTGAGAGAAGAACAAAATGTTAATGTTATGTAAATCTTTTCTTTAAATGGTTGAAACAGCCCTTCAGACTTTATTATCACAGGAGAGAGAGAGAGAGAGAGAGAGAGAGAGAGAGAGAGAGAGAGAGAGATTTTTTTCATTGGCTGCCTGCCGTAGCAACAAATGATAAACTCTGTCTGGTTGACAATTAGCCATGCATGATGTCTGAGCCAGACAGCCAGTGGAACAGATTCGTTTAATAAAATTATGGAAATGCAAGCATTTCTTTAAACAAACAGAACTTTGTTATTCCTGGCTCATTTTTCCTGATTGAGGTGTCATGTGAAAGGGCAGAAAATGAACTTTCTAAAAATGTAATTTTCTCCTCGAAATTCAGATACCACCCGCCAAATGACTTTTTGGTTTCCTCTCTTCAAATTGTTTTTAATCACTCATGCATGAAATTTGCATCATATGAGTTACAACAAATGAAAGAGGAGGATCTAAGCTTTACAAATATGCATCATTTATTCATTATAATTGTGATTAAATTATGATAAAACATCGATAATTCTCAGTTTCGTTTTTTCTGGGACGCACCGTATACACAGGTTCATGCATAATGAATCACTAAATTAATACAATTTATTCAGTCATTTTATGAGAGACTTAATGACTCCTTCAAACTTGAACCTTACAAGTTGTGAAAATCATATTTTGAGCAGTGCAAAATCGTATTTTGAGCAGTCTAAAACCATGCTTGGCAAGCACATTGTCCAAATTTACCAAAGTGAAATATTGACAAAGTTCTCAAATCATAATGTCAAGCGTCAATGGAGCATGGGGGCTTAATACAGTTTGATAGCCTACTTCTGCAAGCAGTTACCGACTCATGGGGGAGTTGCGTGCGAGCTGTGCAAAACCGCAGTCCACACTAAACATCTCCAGCCGTTTCTCTTGAGAAGGCATCGATTAATGGGTCTTTGGAAGGCAGAAATGGCCAGTGACAACTCAGAGACGTGAGAAGACGCTTTGTTGTAGCAGCAGCGCCGCATTCAATCTGCGCCGAGCAACGTTGCGACCGCGTAGCAACAATGACAGTTTCTGGAGAATGTTACAGGAAGGATATGATAGCTTAATACGGATAGTCCCCAAAGAATCTTTTCACAAATTCTATTGCCCCCCTTTTCAAGAGTTCCACATACATCTGCAACTTAGCGGTTTGGCTCAGTATGTGTAGCTTTCGATTCAGAGCCCTTAAACTGTATCAGATGCCTATTAAAGAACAAAGAGCAAAAATTGCTGCAGACAATTTGTCCTAGAATCTATAAATATTATTCATTTTAAAAAAAACTTAGCTCATGTCTGATAGCACCAACCCAACATTTGCTTCAGGATTCATTGCACCAAAGATATATTTTACACAAAGTTACAATAGGTCATTTCAGTTGCAAATTTAATGCATAAGTCTTTGTAGAGTGCCTCAATACAAATTAGTTAATTCACCTATTAAGAATAATTGTATTTCAATAGTCAGAGAGTGCAAACTGCATAAATTAAGTGTTGCTAGGTAGGGCAAGCCATGTTTGTCCTACCTAGCAACAAATATTAAATTTGGTTACATTACAAGAGGTTGCATCTGGGCTTTACAGTTGTAGGTTACTTTTACTTCCAGATTAGGTTTAGGGTTGGAGTAAGGGTTGTACAGAGTAGTTATGACTTCTGTTAAACTATTCATGTTTAAAATTCTAACTATTGCCTTTGGGGCATATGGGGTAAAACCTTGATAACATTATACTTTGTGACTACAACAATTGCTTGAGACATAATTTGCCAATAGATTTAATATTCGAATTTGGATTTAGGGAGTAGGACTGGATCCAAGGTTGAAGTTTAGAACTCTGCTAATTGTAGGAAATTGACGTAGATCAATTGTTGCAGGAACAAGTGTCGTACAACCCTTCTTGCTGTCAATTAATGCTAATTAATTGCTATATTAATTCCTTACAGTGCCACCCAATACCCTTGTTCACTAACTCTTCACTTTGCAAAACCTGTTGTAACAATTATTGTCATTTCTAACAAGCAAGTAGTCCTACACGAAGGTGATCATTGCAGATGTTAACGATGAATCCAATATTCTGGGGAATCTTGCGGATCATCTGGGAGGCTGGGACATCATTCCCAAAGATTTGACACATCAATCTTTTTTCGGATTTGATGGTAATTTCTAATAATATTAGAAATCAGGATTTATAAAGCGCTTAATACAGAATCACACATAATGTGCACTATCTCCACTCCCTGGGGAGTGTTCCTACCATATGGTCACTGTGAGGGCATATAGGCAATTCTAACACAAATGCTTTCATCATTCTACCAGGTCCCCATTTTTCTCTTGGGTATTGAGTGGTAAATGTAGATTAATGCCTTGCCAAAGGACATTAGTGCAGTGTTGGGGATCGAACCATGACCTAATGAGAGGCTAACAGCACTGGTGAATGTACAGTGACAGTGAACTGTCTCACTTTTCCTAATTATTCAAACACTATTTCTTTTCTTTCGAAAACATCACTCTTTATATTTGTAATTACAATAACAAAAATTGATACCTACATGTATACATATTCAATGTACATGTATTTCTTATGGGGCTTGTTTAGTGACCTAAGAAAAAGAAGAATGTTTTTCTTAAACACAATATAAAATTTCCTATCATTTCTTCTAACTAAAGTTTTCATAACAGCCTGATCCTTTAAAACGTCATTTCTGCCCCTAAGGACTCCTATTGCATTTCATATTTTTTGTAAATACCTATAGATATGTTTACAATACTAAAATGGATATATCTCAGCAAAAAATCAATTTCCCTTTCAGTCATTCAGTCAGACCGCAGCGTGCGCGATAATGAGGCTGTGCGGCAATTTTTATTCAGATTCCCGTTCGGTGAAAAGCTCGCTTACAACGCTCTCGTAAAACACGAGACCAACCACGGGATTTTGGTAGCATCATTTTGTCGCCCTCGTATGGCTTACAGTGCAATTCATCATGGCGGAATCGTGGGGTAAGTCAATCTCTGAAATTTTCGCTGTTCTTTGACACCAAATTTGCCCAAATTAGTTAGATTTTGCGCTTACTTTTATCGCAAACAAAAAGAGCGTTTTTTAGTCCTCGGAAATTAACTACTCATTACATAGTGTCGTATTTTGCTTGTTCCTGACTGGTATTGATAATATTATTTCGAATTTTTGCATCCTACGTCGTCTTTGATAACCAGTCCATCGTTTGATGTTGAAAACACGTAGATGCAAGTAATGTTTGAATAAGAAATATGCCCAAATTATTGGACTATATTTTGGAAATCTACCGGAAGTAGACGGAAAATGATTCGAAACCGCGGGGAATTGCTATGGCTACGGCCTTTTAGTCAGGAATGGCGGGGTTTCTTGTGTGTCGCTGTGCCATTGTGTGGCGCATACAGCAGGAATTTATGTAGTCCCATGTGTATATATTTTTGTCAGCTTTTTAGTTTTTGTTGTCGCAAATCGACAGCAATGTAAATAAATCGACTGCTCATTAGTCATTGCTATTCATTATAAATCTAGATCAAATGATATGTTTTAAATGTATATTTACACGGGTTTAAACATGTTTAGACAAGTAATGAAGGGGTTTGGTAACTGATCAAATTGTTTTGTACTGGAATCCTGAGCTGAGCGAGTGAGCTGAGCTGAGCTCAGTGAGCTGGATATTAAAATGACAAATTACTTAAACTAAAGGATAATTAATTATATTAATTTGGGATTCTCAAACTTTGGTTCTGCCTTCTGCTCAACTCAAACCTTACAGCCAGCCACATAAATAAGCAGCATTTCCTTGTGCGAGTTGTAGACCTATGATTATGAACAGAGCAGAATTAAAACAAAAAGCCAAAGGTAAACACTTACATTTTAGAACTTGTGCACATCTTGAAAAATAAAGGGAAAACTTCATGAATCTGACACCTGTAATTTGTTTTCATTTAAAAAAATAAATTTGAAAGCAAGCCAGTTTTGTCTACCATAAATGGCTAGCTACTTTGATAAGATCTTTTCAAATCCCCATACATTGAACTAAGACATTTTAATTATTCTTCTTATCATTTGTTGTTGTTTTTCTGACAGACGCACTCAACCATCGAAGCTTGCGGGACATTGACAGACATCACACATCAGTCTCCATTGCATTCCTGGATCAACATTTGCTGGACTCCATGCCTTTGTTCGTTTTAATGGTTATTTATTTGAAGACTCAACCGCAGTTTTGCTTCACGTTGGAACAAACAATCTTGAACGGGGAGTTTGGGAGAAGGACGAGAAGGATTTTGTTCAGTTTATTCCTTTCAATAAAACAAAAATCTCTGATACTTCCAAAGTTCCAAGGTGGGATTCCGGAGCTTCACACGAACAAAGCATTTATTATATTAATAGAAAACTGACTGAACTATCACCTTTATACAATTTAACAATACTTAACTCTAATAATACTTTTATTCTCAGCGACACATTTTATGCGTGTGATGGTCTCAACATAAATGTCAAAGTCAGTTTATAAATAAAATATAAATATTAGAAAATGCAAATTTTATTCGTAGTCCTATCGCATTTATTATTTGTAGTAGTGTTAAATAATACATTTTTTTGTCCATTTACTAGGCTATTCAGAAGAAACCAGACCTGGTTTTCTTTTGGGTTAGTTGGCATGAATTTTGATTAAGAAATGTGAATTAAACAGACCTGTTAAATAATAGCCCCCCCCCCCCCACAAAAGAAAAAATCTTTTTAAAAGATATATTTTGCAGATTTGTATTTCATCCAGAAATAGTACCTACACAGGGTAAACATAATATAAATAGTCAAGCATTGACATATTTTGATATGTTGGTGATGATGATTGTGATGGTGGTGATGGCGACGGTGGAGATGATGGCTATGGTGATGATAATGATGACGGTGATTATGATGATGGCAGTGGTGATGATGTCGGTGGTGATGGCGATCATGATGGATATGGTGATGATGATAATGATGACAGTGATCATGATGACGATGATTATCTTGATGACAATGCTGATGGTGGTGATGATGAGGGTGATTATGATGGCAATGCTGGTCGTTAACGTGATGGTGATGATGGCAATTAATGGCGATGTAGGTGGTGCATGGTGATGATCATGATGACGGTGATTATGATGATTGTGATGCAATGCTAATGGTGGTGATGATGATGTAGGTGGTGACGGCGATGATGGCTATGGTGATGATGATAATGATTGTGATGGCGATGACGATTGTGATTGTGTTAATGATGTTGAAGATAAAAATTAGAATTCTACAAGTTTTATTTGAGCCCTTCAGCCCACCGCACACTTATATTTCTATCCAAGGGTCATATTACACACAAACAAACCCCGAAAAAAAATTTCCAAATATATATATATTCCGCGGGTCACTTTAAAACAAAATCAAACAGAAAAGAGAATAGGGGAAAGAATTTTGTAATATTTTATTTCCAGGAATACACATGAACTGGAGTAACGCAATTGACAAAAGAATTATGAAATAAAATATTACCATCATCGAATGTCTGGGAATTACCAAAAGAAATTCCTGTTTAAGTCTCTTCTAATTAGCCCATGGTTTACAAATATAAAAACACATTTCAGAACTTTTACAACCATGAAATTAATAGCATGGGAACAATCATATTTTCAATTTTCAATAACATTGCCCCCCCCCCCTGAAAGTTTGTATTTACACAAACATACATTTCATAACGAATAATGTGTCTTCTTTGTTAAAATGATATCAAAGCCTGGCCAAAAATAGCCTTTATAGACACTTAAATCCCCTCTTCTGTCCCTAGAGCTGGAATTCTATATTGTACTTGTGTGCGTATCCGTATCCAACTTTGTACTTTCCGTTCACTTCTATAATTATGTAGCGCATGAGTATCGTACACAATAATAAGTATGTGGGGCAATACAAAAGCCTCTACTACCGGGGGTTACGCACACGAGAGTAATTCATGAATATCCCTAATCTCCGTCTATTTTCCGTGCGTGTTCACGTATAGCGCGCAGACTGGTTGGACCGCGAATCGACGCAAAGCTATATATAACGTGGTATCCCCCGGTTGATCTCGATGCGAAACGCTCGTCGATCGGCCATGTCTTATTTTCCGCCGGAGTCTATTATGCATCAGCTACTACTTTGCTTGTTCCTGACTGGTATTGAGACAGACATTGACAGGAAGTATAATATTATGTTAGGAAAATATCTACATTATGTGGTAAGCCAAAATTCAGCGAGATGCACCCCCGATAAAAATGGTTATTTAACGTGTATATCCGACTCTTCAAATATTTTTTTTTGCAAGTTTTTTTTGGTGTTTTTTTCACATTTTGAAACTTCACTCACTATTTTTTGAATAGTACATTATAATGTTTATAGTTCTGGCTCAATATTCATGACGAAATCAATGTCATTAAATGAATCCTGAGCATAGCAGAAAGATGAGAACTGTGCCATGTTTTTGCTTATTACGTATTCATGAGGAGCAAATTCGTGCATACGATATGAATAAATGGAAGCGAATTCGCGCACGCTGCGGTCTGACTGCATTCTCCAGTCGACATCTGCGCCTTCATAAAAGTTATTTCCTCCTTGAATTTTCTTCAAATTCCCTTATTCTCATATTACCCCATCAATTTTTCTTGTTAAATATTTCCCTGTAAAAATGATCTACAGTCAACAAGATCTCTAGTTGCCAAACTTTTTTTCTTTCTTTATAACACCAATAGGTCTAGCTCACATTTCTTCTCGCAAATTCTTCCCTTTTTGGATGATAAGGTCTTGTTTACCTTGTTCCCTTCGTTTGGTTGTTGAACCTGAATTTGCTCATGTATCTTTAGAGGCAAGTTACTAATCTGTCTTCCGCTATCTCCCCTTTTGTTTTATCCTCGGCTCAAAGTCGAACAGATACTCCTCTCCGTTTCTTATAAGACAGAAGTGTAATGCAATTAAGTCGCCCGGAGCTAGCGCAGGACCCATCACACATATTGAATTTTTGCAGCCGGATTTTCTTTCATCTCTATTCATATTGATCAATCATTTCAGCTAGGACGTAATCAAACGGCTTTTTGGTAATACATCGGCGGGCGGGAGGGCGGGACAGACACATAGTGGTCACACCCCCCGGAAGCGAGAGACGGAGGTGGATCTATTACACCCATCCCAAGTCAAGGTTGAGATGCAGAGACGGAGGAAATCAGAGATAGATGGACAAAGATAATTTGGAGAAATAGCATCACCTCAGGGCATCACGCTTTACAATATCCTCTTCCGTTCCGTTCGTCCTTACTCTCCTTGTATTTCTCCACATCTTCCTCATTTTTCTTCCCTTAAATTCCTTATTTTTGCTCATTCATTTTCAAAATATTGTTTATCATATCTCATCCACTTTCTATCTGTTTGTATGGAGTAAGAATATTGTAGTCTAGTGGCTGATTTGTTGGACTACTGATTAACTATATTTGTTGGACTTCTTTGATACGGTACAAATTTCCTTTGGCAAGACTTAAAAATATAAAACTGCCACTCTTTATCCAGGTGTGGTCAATTTGGGGTGATCCACCAATTGCCCTGCCACTGTTGACTTCACTGTTGTCGTGAACGAGTGCATATGTCACCGGACTGTGGATCACAAGGTCCGCGGTTCAAGTCCCACCGCGGCACTAATGTCCTTTGGCAAGACATTGATCTACATTTGCCACTCTCCACCCAGGTGTTAAATGGGTACCCGGTAGGATGCGAAAGCTAATGTGCTTAGATTAGCAAGTGTGTGCTTGTAAAAATGACGCCTGGCTGGAATGCTCCCCAGGGAGTGAAGAATGTGCATACATTGTGTGCGGGTAAGCCTGAATCCGATGACCGGGGTAATAATATATATATATCTGTAAAGCGCTTTGAGAGGGCCTTCGGTCCTGAAAAGCGCTATATAAGAACTAGCTATTATTATTATTATTTATTTGGTCAGAGATTTTGTCAGATGTTGTCACGTTAGGGCAAGGGACGCGATTGGATTTTAAGGCTAGATTAAGGGTTTTGGTTAGGAATAAGGTTGGGGTTAGGTGCAGGGCTAGGCCGGGCAGTGGTAAGGTATACTGCTAGATCAGCGGTTGAAGTTATGAATGACATTATCATTAGGGATTTGGCATCACGTGTGCCTGGGAGGGGGAAGGTGAACTCAATCACTTTGACCCTCGGGTCTCTCCTCCCGGTATAACTGATTGGGGTGTGCAGGTGGACCGCTTCACCAGGGTTTTCCCCTACTGGTACTCTTCTCCAAATAGTGCAGTGGGTTCTTAACGTGCAACGGAGGTGACTCTCCTCTACACGAGGCCTCCATCTAACGTCCTATCCGAGGGATCAAGTGTTTTTCACTGTAACATAGCTTGCATCTATGACACAGGGGAGGAGCAGGGTAACACACAATGCAGGTTTCAGTCATCCGTCTGGGTTGGATTCGAACCCACAATCTTTCGTCCAACAGACAGACGCTTTACCCATTGATCCAACATGTATATGTAATTGGTGTTTATAGGGATTGACTGCAAAGCAACTGCTGTAGAAGCACCTGTCTTACGATCAAATTTGTACCTGGAAGACGAAATCACTAAATGCCTTCATTGCTACATGTAAATGGTAGTCTGGCTACAATTAGAGTACCAGTTTTTATTTTTTTGCTTCGACCAGCATCAAGTCTGTGCGAGCCTTGGTCAGTTAATCATATTTGGTCGGATCCAGTTTGTGCCTACTGCTGTATAGTTTGGACATTTTAATACAATGACAACATTGTTGAAAATATGTTGTAAGATGTAGACTAATAAAAAACAGTTATTCATTCTTTTTGTGAACATTACCGAGACATTGACCCCTAGATAATTTGCAGTTTTGGTGGTCTATAACCTTTCTATCTTGCTAGTTGCTGGAGCCTAGCCTTGTGAATAAACCGCACCCCCTATATTTTTGCTTGCTGGGAGGCAAAAATGTGCGATTTATACAACATTGTTTACGGTTAAAAATAACGGAAACTCGTATTAGGCAGACCTTTGAGTACGGTATATAAAAATTACGAAACATCTCCATGTCATTATTACTTTTATTAACTTCACTATTATAGCCCTGCTCTTGCTCACCGTTTGCAAATCTTTACTCTCTTAACCCAACCGTTTATTATTCTTGTCTCCTTGACAACCATCGGGGTTATAGACGTCAATTACGAATGCAATAATCTGACACAGAATCATAAATGACGGATTTGAAATCACTCATATGTAGTCAATAATTGTCTAGGATGTCATTAGAGAAGAGATGTAAAAAGAAAGGAAGCAAGCAAACATCAAATATTCATGGTGATGGAGAAAAGCACGGCCATGATCTGGGGCAAAGAGAGGCGGTATAACGGTGGAGGCTTGGCAATGGTACATTTGGGCGATACAAAAGAGTTACACAATACAATTTTTTACTTCCCAGAATACATTAGTGGAGAAGATGGGCAGGAAGGAGGTGAAGAATAGACAAATTTCAAGAGAAAAAAAGATTGAGTTGTCGACTACTTCATAAACACAGTGACCACCGTACATGAGCATGTAGGTCAACTGCATATTGGTTCTGTCTACCATTAGTTCTTACTTATACATTCAACCAGATAGTTATTAAAGCGGGACTGCACTACTTGTAGCTACTTGCGCCCTCTATACAGCCAACAATGCCTAAGCGGTACCCGTTGATCCCCCATGGTCCCCTTTTTCTCATGTTAATCGAGAGCTGATTTGATGAGATAACCACCACGCAGGGAGGTCTAATCCCTCCTGACCAAACTAGTGCAGATAAGCTTTAAAGAAGGCACATTTAAGCTTGCATTTACAGTTTTTATCTGAAAATGGAAATAAACGAACAAAGAAAATATGAAAGACCTACTTGAGTTCTGGTTGAAGACCCTTGTTGACATAGTGCCAGCAGATCAGACCGATCAGATCCTGGACCTTAGCGTTGTTGGTCACGACAACCTTCAAGAATCTCCTGTCGGGAATCGTCGGCTCCACCATCGTCAAGAAGATCTCGATTCGCTTCACACCCCCTCCTCCTGCGTGGCCCTACCAAAGATAAATCAAAGAGGAATGTTTTAAAGGGATCCGGCTATAGAAATACTTGACATCATGAAAAAGTATCACATCAGATTTCAATATTAATGTCATATCATTATGAACCTGGTAATCATGATGGTAGATCACATAAGAGATTCAAGACTTCATTTATATTCATAAGAAGCTCTCTGTAGAAGTCATGAAAACCTTTTCCATGATTATAGATGTCCTAAAGAGCAGAATACTTAATGTTTTCATGCCCTTTTTGAAACTTTGATCATTTTGCATGGAGGTCACGCCCTTTCTGACTTTTGCTGATGACTACATTACATCAGAGATGCCAACCTCTTGACACAAAAAAAAACCAGACTAAGTATCCTAAAAAATCAGATTTTCATGAAAACTCGACACTACTACTGGCTCGTTGGCCCTGGGCCAGTACAATTTCAGAAAAATGTTTTACTTCTAAGTACGGTCGAGTAAAATGTTTGCTCTTTCATTAAAATTGTATGAGAAAACTTTAAAGCCAAGTTTTTTGTTGGGGTTGCGGGGGTTTACTTGTACATGTTTCTATGCGATTTGACAGTTTTTATGGGTTTAATTTAAAAAAAAAAAAAATTTAAAGATGAAAAATCGTATTTTAAGCGATGATAGCGTATTTTCGTATTTCACTCTTATTATCGTACTAAATACGAATTTAATCGTGTTACACATCCCTAACACCATTTTGAAAAATCATCAATTTTTTTAACTGGCGTCTACACTACTGGCAAAAAAACGTTGATGTTTGATCATACTAATTTCTGGTGAGTAGTAAACATACTGTTCGCTACTCTGCATGCGACCATATACAGAAGCGAGGAGAGCAACATGACGAATAAACGGCATCACACCAAAGTTTCAATTTACACTGCAGAAATATAAGAGCAATTTCGACAGGTGTTTATAAAAAGAAACACACTCCAGAGGTGGATTTTTCAGTTTTAGTTTTTCATTGTGTTTGCAGGTAGTTGCTATGCAACTTCAAAAGAAACACCGGAAATGTGAGAAAAATTAACAATTTTTGTTTGCAGTGAAAATGCAGCTAATTTGGTTTATCAAAAATTCACATGAAGATCAATTCTCCGAGTTGACTGAATGGTGTAAATCTCAAACAAGATTTAGTGCATTGTAAAAATACATAATGAAGACATCATAAGTTGTTTACGAAAACCTCTCAGAACAATACCATTTCCTACGTTTGCATAAAAACGTAGTTATGCAAGATTTTAATGGCGACTGTACTGGAGTAGGTTACGAGTTGCAAAGCTAACAACAAAGATAGTAGGTCTATAACAGCAATAACAATAACATAAATGGGAGTGGTTAATGATTTAGCTCTCAAAAGCTCAAAAAAGCTCTGGTAAAAGTGATAAATTATTCAAATATCACTGTGAAAACATTACACTTGACTTTAATTATACAAGACTAAATCCCAAGAGAGCTCCTGCAAACAAGAAAAGTATAACAGGTCTATGATATCTTCAATTTGCATACAACCAGGGAATATGAAAAGAACATTTTCTCTCTCTTTTCAGGGAATCAGTAAAAATTTAGTACCGGTATGTCTGTTTTTGATTTTGCAGTAATAACCATCACTTTATTCATAACTTTCTTTTTTTGGGTCAGATTTAATTCAAACGTTCTTGATCTTTTCAGGGAATTATACAAGTTAGATCAAAGAGTACAGTACTGGTGAATACATTTAGTATGTCTCTTTTCATTGCTATTGTTTTATTATTTTGCAGTATATCAACCATCTCTTTATTCATAACTCTCTTATTTTTGTCAGATTTAATTCAAACTTTCACCAGTCTGCTTCCCTTTCAGCTTTTTTTTTTAGTCGTTGTCTGTTGAGGTAGGATTTCCCTTTAAAGGCATCGTTAAAAACAATGTTAAATCTGAGATGCGCGTACGTGCTATCAGTGTCTGTGGTGTGGTGTCACATTGAAGCCCTAAAAAAATTGCTCTTTAAAATGATCATGAAGTGCCTCAAAAAAAAAAAATTAAATTGAGTGACCGGTTTTACCGTACTCATTTTCCCCAATAGACTGTAGTGTAATAAAAACCGTTAGGAAAACAAAAAAAGAAATTTCAATTTCCGATCATAAATATCTTGATACCGGTAATCAGACAGGCGATCAACAGTCATGGGGTTCCTGACTGACCTAAAGGTTTATAATAATGATTGCGGCATGAGCTAAATCCAGGATTTTGTTTCAGAATCTGAGGCAATGTTACCGAGTCACTTTAACCTCTTCTCTGAGCGTACACGATCCCTTCATCAATGGGATGAATAACCTTCCATTAATTAAATGATCGCTGATTGACGAAGCAATCTAGTGCAAATGATGGAGGATGATTGATAGGGGAGAACTCAACGAACAATTAAACAACAAAAAGGTTCGAAGGAGCTCAGTTAATTTGTTTTAATCCCACATCTCAGAAGTCTTCGTCAGTTTTCTTTTGTGCCTCCCCAAATTTGTCCTCCGCCACTTGTAGATTAGTGTGTCATCTATAACCATTAAGACAGGGAGTCGTCTGTGTACGTGTAATGGCATAATTGTATCGTCTGCTGAGAGCCAGAAGGTGTTTACTGTATGTTTAATATGATATAACGCCCTTTTGACTCTTAAAGGTACTACATGTATGTCCCATTTGCAAAATGAAAACGTTAAATTCCAACAGCATTTGAAAGACAATACTTATTTAGAACTTTCCTCAAAACGAAAGGGTTTGGAAATGGCTTTTTGTGAGAAAATAACAACCCCTAGTTGTTGAATCGACATACGGTAAGTGATTGCATTCTCCTGAGTAATAGTCTAATTTTCAGACTCTTGTACTGAATGGTTGTACGTTTTGTGGTGCACAAAGATTCAATCAGTTTAATTTTGGCAATTACAAGTCGTGGGTTATTGATGTAGACAAATGCTCATGTACCTGTTACATCTCATTTTATGTTTGTTATTACCCAAGAAAAAAAATGTCAGTCACTCATTAGTGTCTAACAGTGAAGTCTAGGAGGCAAATGGGTTTCCTTGCATAATTTGAATGCTAGGACACCGCCAACGTTTAAATTTCACGGATGGACATATATATACAGTACCGTAATTAACGTTGTATAAACCGCCCTCGTGTATTAACCGCATCCCCGACTTTGAATTTTTTTCGGCGGCAAAAAGGTGCGGTTTATACACTGTTAATTACGGTATATGACATATTCATAACTCTTGCAAAGTTCTAAATAATTTGATGTTGGCTGCAAAAGGGACATACATGTAGTATCTTTAACTCGGCCCACATTATCTTTAACAACCCCTCATGAACATTGTTCACCATGTAAAGAATGACCTTATAGTCTGCAGAGAGCCAAAAAGCTGTTACAGTTATGCCCGGCCCCCCCCCCCCCACTCAGGTTTCGAAATGACCGCATGCGTGTTGCCAAAATGTCCTTTTTGTGACAAAAGAAAAAGGTCGACCCGTATTGACTTTACACACCGGACTTTTGCTGAAAAGGGGGGGTTGCTGAAAAGGGGGGGGGGGGGGTGCTGAAAAAGGCTTGTATACAAAAGAAAAAGGTCGAGCCGTATTGACTTTACACACCGGACTTTTGCTGAAAAGGGGGGGTCGGTTGGAACACGCATATGCGTATCCTAAATAACACTGAGTGGGGGGGCCGGGCAGTTATGTTGATACAAAATTAGGCCCTTATAGCTCTCAGCAGATAATCTTTCATCAGAATTTCTTATGGAATGGTTGATCATGTTTCTGAGAAGAAATCACGCATTCAGTCAAGGTAGTAGTTTCTTAAAATTTCCAAGGTAATAACATGAAATCTCCTTTGAACATTGAATTTTGTTTATCAAAGCAATTTTTGATAATTCCAAGTAGGCCTACTTGTTTTCAATGTTTTCAGAGCAATTGCCTACCGGTACTGCTCCCATGACTTAAACAAAAAAATTAATCTGCATCATCTACAGTCCTTCTTCTGCAAATAATTTGATAATACTTGATGAAATTTAGTATTTATGACAGTTTATCATTTTGTTTTTGAAAATATCAATTGTCATATATATATATATATTTGCTAACGATGATTCAATGTCAGAAAAATACTTGATATTACTATTGTTATCGAAAAACTGTGTACTCATATGAATGCAGAAGAAAATCAAATCTTAATTTAGACTCTATTATAATAAAGCGGTGGTCAATATTTTGACCAAATACAACATTCACACGAGCAAGCAGGGTCAATGAACATCAGAAAGGATTGCGAGCCGAGATGGGTTAGACTAATTAAATTGTATTTAGACTCTTTAGAGCTTTCTCAACAAGTCTTAAGTACTGAGAAGGACAATAGCAATCATGATTGATGGTATTTTCAATAACGGGCCTTCATCAACAACAAAAAACAAAAAAAAACAAAAAATAATTATTGTTTGAATGATAAATGAGGTATTTCCGTGAAATGATTGCATGCTGAAAGGAGTTGCAAAGCTCCAAGTTTGAGATAACGGCTATTATTAAAAATCCAGATACTGTAACAAGGAAACTATTACAAAATCACTGAGAATTGGCAAAAAAGTTCACCAGAGATAAACAGACTAATAACATACCTTTTATGTACTACGGTGGTAAAATTGTCCAGTTATGAAACAATGTATGAATAATTTACTACGATATGTTTGGTAACAGCTCAAAATCGTTGTTATCAAGACGACTTTGAGTGAACAACGAGTATGTGTACATGTATGTCAATAAGTCTATAAATATATATATTTTTGCCTAGAAGCCTATTTCTAATATTCTCACATGCTCATTCACCTACATGTAATGACAAATTTGTATACGGGTATCTTTTCAGCCATAAACTATCCTCGTTATTGTATCTGTCTATTCAATTTTGTTATCTTCTCCCTTCCTCCATTTCTATTTTTGTACTCACTGTCTATAAATCCTCTCTTTCTTTTTCTCTGTTGTTATCTTATTTCTTCTTTTTTACCCAATCCTGTGTATTTAAAAAAAAAATATTGCTATTCAATCAATTATGCTCTTTCTCTGTATGTTTTCATAACTCTTTCTCGCTCTCTCTCTATCTCTTTCTCTCTGCCTCTCTCTTTCTCTCTCTCTTTCTCTCTCACTCTTTCTCTGTCTTTCTCTCTCTCTCTCTCTCTTTGTCTCTGCCTCTCTCTTTCTCTCTCTGTCTTTTTCTCTCCCTTCTCTCTCCCTCTCTCTCTTTCTCTCTCACTCTCTCTCTATCTCTTTCTCTCTGCCTCTCTCTTTCTCTCTCTCTTTCTCTCTCACTCTTTCTCTGTCTTTCTCTCTCTCTCTCTCTCTTTGTCTCTGCCTCTCTCTTTCTCTCTCTGTCTTTTTCTCTCCCTTCTCTCTCCCTCTCTCTCTTTCTCTCTCACTCTTTCTCTCTCTGTCTTTTTCTCTCTCCTTCTCTCTCTCTCTCTCTCTCTCCCCCTCTCTCTCTCTCTCTCTCTCTCCTTCCCTTTTTTTACTAAGTATTTCATAAACAGTTCTTATTCTACATCTCCTCTCCGTCTGATTTTTGCCATTTGTGAGCCCTTTTTGCGGGCATGAACATTGACACGTACCACCTCATCGACGTAATGGTTATCAAAATCATGCACAACACACTTTCCAAGCAAGTCATAACAAGTGTCCTGCGGGGAACTCCCATTTTAATGTTCATCCATCATTATTTGAAAGAATGCTACAGCAAAACCACCTGCCGTCTTTGCGAATACAATGTCAGTATTGTCTGATGCGAGCCAGAAGGGTGTTGCCTTTGTAAAAAAAAAAGATTTGGCGCCTTTCTGGCACTAACGAAATAGAAAAGCTCTAATCACCAGATGGCTACATGCTTTCTGACCAGAGCCAGAGAGATCTTGATCTTGAGAAGATGAAATATCCCCTGTTGAGAACAAGAAGGGCGTTAACCCTGTGTCGGGTTATGGGAGCTAATGCCCTTCTGGCATTTTGAAGATGACTTTGTAAAATATGATTGATTTAAGGCCTTTCTGGCTCTCAGGAAAAGAAATATCAAAGCTCTAATCACATGATGGCTATCCCGATCATGACTTTGTAAAGAGTAATATTTAACGCCCTTCTGGTGTTGAGAAGATGAAATATTGCCTGTTGAGAACGAGAAGGGCTTTAACCTGTGGGTCAGGGTGTGTGTAGTAATGCCCTTCTGGCTATCACAAAATAAATATCAAAACTCTGATGATGGCTTTGTGCTATCTGACCAGAGCCAGAAAGATTATAACTTTTTAAAGAGTTATTGATTTAATGCTCTTCTGACTCTGGGAAGATGATCTTCTATAAACTTTTCTTGCGTAGGGTTCATCACCATGTATGGTACAGGAAAGACTGGAGCATGGTTATTTCGTCCTCTCGGAGTTAACTCAATGAGTTAACCTTCTGGTGCTCTTTGGATAAGTCTTTCCTGTACCATACACAGTGATCAACTCTGTGTTGTATTCAGGATGGTTGTATTGCCTGTTAAGAGCCAAAAGGGTATTACTCAAACCAACAGGACCAATGTCAAACCGACAAAAGACCAAACAAATCAGAACATTACCCCCAAAGGCTTTAATAAGTACGGTCGGTCTTAATTTGGTTTGGTGATGTGACTGATGAACCACACTCTGTGTGAGTTATGTCCTTTTGGCTTTCACATGTAGCTGATGAAACAGTTATATCTCATGAGAGCCAGAAAAGAGACCGAAGGCCTAGTCCCAGTGGTAGAGCAGTGGTCTCGTAACCCCGGTTCGAAACCAAGTCGATGCGCTAGTGCCCTTTGGTAAGGCATTAATCCTCATTACCAAGTCCCTTGGAGAGGACTTAAAGCTGTCGGTCTCCTGGTTGTTTTCTTACAAGCACAGACATGCTTTCTTAGCAGTCAGGTAAAAACAAACCATCAAACCAAACCAAAACATTACGATTAACCCTGCATTTTGTGACAGGGGATAACGGATGCCCTCCTGGCTCCGAGAAGACGTTATCAAGTTTTCTTTGCAGTAAACTCAATGGTGTAACACACAGATTCCCAAATTCTGTACTACCTTTCCAGTAATTATCATTGAAAATTCAATAATCTGGAATGGATTATAGAAATTTACACCAATTGCCATTGAAACAATGTATCCTAACTTGCAAACTTTTCATAAAATCTTACAAATGCGGGTAAAGAATAAGAACATATACTCTCTAAGGCTCAAATGTATTTGGTCCATGTATGTACCTACATGTATAGCTAGCTACTTTTTTAGTTGGTTAAGAAAAATGTTCTCCTTACATCAAATTAAAAACAGAGGGACGAAGAAATCAAAAAGACAGAAGTAGACGAGTATGCAGCTATCAAAATGCACGCATCGAACAATTAATCACGCGATAATCAGTATGCGCCTGCGATGCGTTACCTGGAGGGCGCATGTCAAATAGTCTTTTTGCGTTTCTGACGAGGCGGACCATCTCCCTCGCCGTGCACCACAATACTGCCTAATTGAGATTGAAAGACCGACTGTGGCAGTCACAAAGAAATGTTTAAATGCCAAACGGGAGGAACAAGGATATTCCTCCAGCAATTGGTAACACTACTTTTTTTCTTACAAATAAACTCTTAAGAAGATAAAGCGAATTAAAATTTCACATTGAAAAAAACAGCTTTCTGCATTTTTTTTCAATTTGTCCTCTTGTTTTCGGATTGATACAAACAGCAGCTAAAGCCCATGATTTCATGCGATCAAGTCTAGAAATTTGAAATTCATGGTTGCACGATAGCCCTGAGTTACATTTTCTCTGGAATTTTCCTTTGGTTCTCAGCAGAAAGTTATAAAGAGATATGTGGCAAAATGCATTTTAAAGTTTATTCATTATGCTAAAATTAGAAGAGGATGAGAAGATGAAGAAGTAGAAGAAGACATAGAAGAGGAAGAAGATATAGAAAAGGAAGAAGAAGAAGGAAAATGAAAAGGAAAAGAAGAAGGTGGAGAAAAAGAAAGCTAGAAGAGGACATGGAGGACTAGAAGAAGACAAAGAACAAGAAGAACAAGGAGAACAAGAAAGATTGAAAGGAAGAAAGAAAAAAAAAAGAAAAAAAGAAAGAAAATAGGGATTGACACATTTTTGGTCAAAATTAAAACTGGATAATCTACCCAAATCCTCTGGTATCCTGTCAAAAATAATCAGAAAATTAGAGAGATCCTGTCTGGTTATTGTATCCTTAATCCATTCACATGCCTACCTTAACCCGTCACTGCTTCATGAATATTCATGATTCACAACTACATGTATTTAACAAAATCATATAAAAAATAAATATGAAATGTAGTGCTGAATCCAGTTTCCCCATAGATTCTTGTAAAAAATAATCAGAAAATAAGTAAAATCCGGTCGGCTTATGGCATCCTTAATCCATTTACAAGCGTTCTTCGGCATGACAATGCTTCATGAATATTCTGGCTAATATCACATACATGAACATGAATATTCATGAAGAAACAGTTTTACACAAACCCACACACACACACAAATAAAAATGATATGCACTTGTCTATTTTTAAGTGTCTATAGTGGCCATGAATTTTGTCTCTCTTGAGAAGGGGGAAAAATCTGTGTTATATAGAACCTCTCTATAAAGGCCACCTGTCAAGTGGCCACTCATGTTTCCCTTTGGTGGCCTTAATAGACAAGTTTGACTGTACATGAAACCCTACCCTAACCCTAACCTAAACCTCAATCACAAACCTAAGCCTAATCCCATACCATAGATTAAATAAAGCTTTGAGCAGACTTTGTTGCAAGAGCAACTCCGGATCTCAAATATTACAGAGCTTTTAAAGCCCCTCTGCACTAGTTTGGCCATGCGGGATTAGACCTCCCTGCACTGACAAGTGGTTATCTCATCAAATCAGCTCTCAATTAACATAAGAAAAAGGGGACCATAGGGGATCAACGGGTACCGCTTAGGCGTTGTTGGCTTTATAGAGGGCGCAAGTAGCTACAAGTAGTGCAGTCCCGCTTAATGCTCCTTCATAATGCTCAAGATTGCAAGATGACCCGAATCATAACTTTTTGAGTGATGCACCTAATGCAGAAGATCGTCAGCTATCTTAATCTAGGGATACAAACTTGTCAGGTTCAATAAAGTTTTAGAAGATAGCTTTGCAGTCAAGATTAAAAGTGAAAGAGAGGCCTTGAAAATGATGAGGTGTCACTTTTGTGCTAATGGGTGGTTCCGTATTAGACAAAGTGGACATTTTGACAACATTGTCAAGTTTCTAATGAAAAGACTAATTAGTGAAAGTTTTGTTTTGGGGCAATCATAAAGTCACATTAGGCAATAGTCATTGGGGGTGATACATCATTTTGATTATGAAATTTCTGTTTGCTGTACTAATGACCATGTGGCTTAGAGAAAGATTTTTGTTTAAGTTGCTAATCCGGATTTTCTATGAAATGGAAAATAGATTTTATTCATGTATTTCCCCTCCCCTTTACTTAAAATTTCTCATCCTAATAATTCTAAACCGCTATTTGTCTAAAAGCTTGTATATGTATTCTCCCTCTCCTTATCTTCTATCTCCTACTCCCATTCCTTACAAGGCTTTTCAATCTAATCCTCTTTTCCTCCCTCCCTCCCTCCCTCCTTCCTATTCTCCTCCTCCTTCCTCCCACCATCCATTACTTTCACCTCTCAGTTCTCCTCCTCTTCTCTTCCCACCCCATTCTCCTCCCGTCCCTTTTCTCCATTTTGTATCTCCTCCTCTTTCTCCTCCCTCCCTCCCTCCCTCCCTCCCTCTCTTTCTCTCCTATTCTCCTTCTCTTCTCTTCCCACCCCATTCTCCTCCCGTCCCTTTTCTCATTCTCCCCCTCCTCCCTCCCTTCACCTCTTCCTCCTCTCCCCTTTCTCTTCCAATTCCATTTTCCTCCCTTCCTCCTCCTCCCCTCCCCTTTCTCCTCCCTAAGCCCTCTCCATTTTTGTATCTCCTCCTCTTCCTCCTCCTTCAATCACCCCTTCTCATCCAATTCCTTCCTCTCTCCTTCCAAGGCACACATCATCCCCCTTCCCTCCTTCTCTCTACCATCCCATCCTCTCCCCTCTTCCTCTAATCTCCCAAGACTATTTTCTAATATAATTCTTCCTTCTTCCAGCTTTCACCCTACCATTTTGAGCATACTCCGCAGGATTCTTCTAAAAATAATTTCCCAGTGACAAAAAGTGATACGTAGTACGTACCATCAACACGAAAAGCCAAGAAAGAAACAAATACTCTGTAGTATACTTCATCTTTCAATCAAGATTATCCTTTCCATGATTCACAGTGAATCGCCAATTAACTCTGATTAAATCTCCAGAAATAAGGCAGAAACCTTGTGATAATTAGACAAAACTTAAAATAGATATTTGAAGCTTTCCAGTTTTAATACATGTAGCTGTAGTAGCTTGTACATGTAACTTCTTTTTAAAATGAAAAATTTGAAGAATCACAGTCTAAATGACCCCTAGAAAAGCACATCAAAGATTTTTTGATAATTGGTGAGGATATGATTTTTGTTTTCTTTCTTCTTTTAATTAGTCTTGAAACAGATAGTCTTGGCCAACTGTGCAAACAAGGAAAAATCGTGATCTACATGTACATGCATTAAAATGTGCACATACAACTACAGGACACTTTTTGAAATTAGGTTTCAATTTCATATAATGGCAAGAAACAAAACATATTAAAGTTTTGAACACTTGTATTTTACCGTATAAGAAGTTTAAACTAATTTCTGGAATACGTTACAAAAAATTATAGTATTTTTACTATTCGCTGTGTGGGGATAGCCTCTAAAATCAAATGATCATTTTCCAAGCATAATAACATCAGGTCAGAATGATCAGCTGTCCAAGGAATCCAAAAGCAATGAATAGTAAACATGTCAAACAATAAATAAAAAGCTATCATATGAATTAAAAAATTATTTTGAAGTAACTGTTTTGATAAGACAAATCCCATTTGTGAGAAAAATAAGAAAAAATTGCACAAACAAGAACAAGCTTAAAGCCACATTGCATTACTTGTAGCTACTTGTGCGCTCTATATAGCAAACAATGCCTAATCGGTGACCATTGGTCCCCCATGATCCTCTTTTTCTTATGTTATTTGAGAGCTGAGTTGATGAGATAACCACCTGTCCAGTGACCTTGCAGGGTGGTCTAATCCCTCCTTTACACTAGTACAGATGGCCTTTAATAGTTTGAGCGTACATACCTTTCCGTCAAAGTTGGCATATTCAGCGAAGATGTTGGTGGCTTGGTCAGGGAACCGTTCCAGCTGGATCGACAGCGACGACTTCAAAATCTTTGGCTTTTCTTTCACTTTCTTCTTCCCAAACAAGTCCTCAAGTTCCTCATCTTTATAATGAAAGAAAAGGGGGTAAAACATCGTCAAATTAAAACTTGTACATGTATCTCTTTGATGATCATCAATTGTATTTCCTCAAAGTGAGAAAACAATAAAAGACCTGTTCTCTATCATGGATTTTTTTTTCCTACTCTTATAACTGTATTTATACAATTTACACATTGTAAATGCTTCGTTTTGTATTGTATTGTTTTTCATTTTTTATTACTCGGTACACTTGAATGATGTACATGTTCATTCTCTTTTATCAATGAATAAACTTTGAACTTTGAACTCTAGAAATACAGAGCATAGTCATATTCATATGGGTCTGTAGTACTGATGGAACTTTTTTCTTTTGGAATCGAAAACATGTTTTTAATATTGCTTCAAATTCATTTTTTTAAATTTTCCTCTATATATTTATCAATCACCAATAACAGGCAACCCTTCTGTTTCTGTAAATGATTCCGGCAATATTTAGAAAATTTAATTCATACAGATACAGGTAAGAAAAAACCATAAAATTCATTAAAAGTTATTAATTGGTAAACAATAGATTTTCAAAAATAATACTTAACCTACATCTACTTTATCAGGCTTGTTATCAGGTATGAAAACAAAAAACATACTTTTGACTTGATTTAAGAATATATTCAGGTACAAAGCTAAAGGGAGAGGAAGAGGAGAATGGAAACAAACCAGTAGATCTGGGCCCCGTTTCATAAAACTTGTAACTAATAACAAGTTATAATAACTGATATACATGTAAGCTCCTGAATTTGTCATAGAAATTATGCGTTTGTTATTGGTAACAAGTTTTATGTAACAGGGCCATGTTATCTACAATGATGTAACTTGATAGAATATTGTATGTGACCATTTATGAACCTGTAGACCGTTATGTAGAAATTTCTTGAGAAAGATAGAAAAAAAGAATTTAAGAATGACCTAAATTTTAATGATTCATAATTTAAATGTACATGTATGTATAACAAATTACATCACGGTAGAAGATCACAATATAGAATGTAATTCAAGTTTAAATGAGGAAGGGGAAGTACTAGAAGGGGGAAGAGCTAGGAGGGGGGAGAACAAGGAGGGGGAGAACTAGGATGGCCTGTACGAAACAAACCATAATCAGGTTTTAAGCTGCGGTGGCAAGACATTGACACGACCTGACACATCCGCCATTGATGATGCACATGAGGACATTACCCTTCGATAGCTCGACTGTTTTCATTATAAGACCTTTCTTTCCGATTTCTCTTCAATTTGTCACATTTTTAAATCAGGCTAAACTGCTGCTGTCCAAAACCGGCTTCCAGGGTTTTCTCCCCTTCCCCCGTATTTCAAAACAGAAGATGTACCAGCTATTTTTCGGCCTGTCACGGACACTTCTATCCTGTTCTCGTTAATGGCTTATGGCAAGCCACACATGCACATAATTACCGCTAATGATATGCCTCAGTCTCCCTATTCTTTAAGCTTTTATGCTCCCGTCATCATGATTCATTTCTCAACTGGCTTCCCATACATCTTGACAAGGGCAGCCTCTCTTTTGTCCCCATGTCAAGAATCATTGCGTCCTCTTCTCGGGTGCGCGGAACGCTGGCGAGAGGGGGGTAATTAATGTCAGACTCATCACAGCAACATGGAAATACTCGACCATTTTTTATCTTCTTAATCACCCCTAGGGTTTCTCCACCATGCTTCCTGCCTTGAAGGAACCCCTCTCCTTTTCCCCTTTATTTTCGCTAATTTGGTAGTTTTTTTCAGGGAGGAAGTCAGCTGAATGGCAGGCGGTGCTGCGCGTGGAGCAGTTCCAGGGCAACATAAAATGTGGGGCATGACTGGAGAAAAATTTATTAACAAAATATTTAGTTTTCAACCAGCAGGCAATTAGGCTATTAATTCCAAGTTTCGAAGATGACTTTCCTCAAGGAAGGCACGTCACTCTAACGATCTGCGACTGGTTATAACGGATGGCTTGTGTCCCGACAAGGAAATTCAACTCATGCCTGTTGAGACGTTCTAGCTACCACTACATAGACTTGTAACATATATTTGTTTCATTCGTAATGAGAGCAACATGTACATGTACATGTACATGTAGCTTATTATTATTTCAAAGTGGCAGATTTATTACAGATGGATAAAATTTGTCTTTATACTGTCAAAAAATATATAATTGTAACAACTTCTCCCATAAGAATATGTTCGTAATTATTAGTCCATTGGACACAACTTAAATTTGGTATAATTGTTTCTTTCTTTTTTCTTCTTACATGTACACTGTACCTTTAAAGTGTTTCAAAAGTTTTCTCTAAGTTTTACCACAGCAAAATTGCCGTCTTCAAAATAATAGGAATGGGATATCTACCGTATTCTATCTACATACATGTATACACATTGGCCCAATAAATTTGTGTTGAAAATCAGGTAGTACAAAAAAAAAGGTAGTCAAAGGTCTAACTTTTTTCCTTTGTTGAACATGATCCTAAACTCAGCAACAGGTCAACTGAACATACATTTAGATAAACTGTAAGAAATATAATTCAAATGCTCCATTTAATGGAGTTTTGTCAAAATACTGGCAAACACAACGAAAAACAAAATAAAAAATATCCACCTCTGGGGTGTGGTTTTTTTAAACGCGGGCAGAAATTCCACAAATTTTTGCAGTGTAAATGCTCACTCTCAAAACATTGGTGAAATATTCCAGTCTTTGGTTATGTGACTCTCCTTGCTTCCATGCAATCACTGACAGAGTGCTCAGCGTACCGTATTTGCCGCAGTATTTTTGGAAGAGAAAATATCAAAAAGTTGGGGTGCGGCCTTTGCGGCGAAAGAGTAAAAAACAATTTAAAAAAATCGCAAGTCAAAACCATGAAAAAACAGCACAAATTTGTACATATGGGACTACAATAACTATACCACTATGGTACAGGACATTTCCACACATCTTACCAACAATTTTATCTTGCATTGTTGATATGAAGACGAAAATAAACTTCCTAAAACAACATCTGCCAATAGATCTTGATCTAAGTTCGTGCCAATGCATTGCAAAAGTAAAAGAAGGGACCATAACGAAGCTGCCGCAAACGCAATTTTGCACATCCAGCCGAAGTCGCCATTTTGTATTCATTTCATGCAATTTCGCATTACACCATACATTGTGGTAGGTGTATATATCATTTTTTAGCTAAACCTCCGGTCATTTTACATTACTTTTTTTTTCTTCCCCTCTTTGCAGCCTTATCGCCGGCAAATACGGTATGCACACTACTCACCAAAAATTCCTAATGAGCAAACAACAATAGGTTTTTTATTTTTATTTGTTTTCCCTGTAGTATAAATGGCACTCCAAAAATATTGATGATTTTTCAAAATGGTGTTTGGTCTGTGTAAATGGGCCTATATTTGAACTTCTGACATTAACAGTAGCTTTTACAGGCCATTCTCATTGAAAACATAAACAGCTAAACTCATATCACTACATCTGAAACCTAATTAATTCCAGATAGGTCCATCCCTAAAACTCACTTACTGAGTCAACTGCACTTCTTAAACATGTGTATTTAGTTTGGTTTTTTTTTGGTCAGGAATGATTTGGCTCTGATCCAATTCATGCATGCTTTAAACCACGTTGACAGGGTATGACCCACTTCATGTTGGTCCCTTAGAATAGTAAAAATACTTCTGGGAATGTTTCATAAAAGACTACCGGTAAGATCAACTTAAAGGTATTACAAAGTTTTGGTATGGGGTCATGAATTTCGTTCAAATGAACATATTGGAAGCATATGCGTTCCTACAATACTCATTGATCGTTGTGACGGTTGAAATCGAGTCTAAAGTTATGAAATTATAAATAATAAACTCTTTATGTTGTATAGCTCCCTCTCAAGGTCAAGATGTTAATTTAGCTATGAAACAATGTTTCTTGACTAAAATCGACCGATTAGCTAATCCCGTTTGGAAATTATATATCACAACTACATATTCTGAGATTTTCATGGTCGCAGCTACCATTGCAATATCAAAATTTACCGGGGGCACCGGTTAATTTTTATATTCAATTTTTCTCGAAAACAGAAGTGTTTTGGGGGCTAATTTTTTTAGTGATTATAATCACAGGGGCTTCCAAATATATCAAAATTGTAAAGATTCACTATCCACCTAATTTTCAAAATTTCCCAAAACTTTGTATTACCTTTAAGTTGGACTTGAACTATGGCTGGCCGTTCATGCCACTGGTTGCTCTCACCAGCCCTGGCATTGTTTTTTAAAGGGACGTACAAATTGTGGTCACATTTTTTTTATTGTTCATTGTTGAAGAAAAAAAGTGACTTACACTGTAACACAAGTTACATTTCAGACTTTGATTTATACTACAGTAGGCGATTTATGCCCTTAAAAAGTCTTGAAGCAGATGTAAAATTAGAGGGAACAAACCTTAGAAATTATGATCTTTAGATAATATTTTTTCCTTCAATAATGAACTTTCAAGGTGTAAATAATTTCAAGTACAACTTCAGTCGATCGTAGTCTTTGTGAAACACTCTCCAGATGTACATAGGCCTACTGAAAAGTGTTACATCTGAAAAATTAATGTAAATTATGTAAGGAGTCGTCTAACAGTTTTTAGTTCTATAAGTGAGCACATTATGTTTCATTTCTTTATTTCATGACTCATTTTTAATATGAAAGTTATTCTATCAGCAAAATGTATCTTTTTATCCAAGAATTGTTGAGAAAGTTGAGTTGCAATCGATTGCAACATGCAATCGATCTCAACTTTCTTGCAACGCCTTATTAGTCCTATCTGAGGAACTTAGTCACTGAAAATTCATGCCTTACCAAAGGGTAAAAGCACATCGACTTGATTTTGAACCCAGGAACTTCCATTTTCAAGACCTCTGCTCTACCACTAAGCCATGACACCTCATTATAATGGAAGGGAAAGATCGTCTCCCCCCAACAACAAAATAAAAAAAATTAAAAAATAATATTCAAAATTAAAAAAATAATACATTTTTGTACAATCCTCAATGAAAAATACGAGGAAAAAGGAAAATTACCTGGGAAATCAGAGGCCTCCTCTTTCCATTTGATCCTCTGGCATTGGGTCTGTGTCATCCTATCGTGGCGAAGCTTGTCAAGTCGGACGGCGGTGTTAGAGCGGTGACGGAAGCTGTAGTCAAAGCTGGACTCGATCTCATAAGACTCGCCGTAGATTTCAACATCATCGTATCCTAATAAAGTTTGATAAACATTTTGATAACATAGATTCATGAACTATTATAATAACAGTAATATTTTCTATCAAATTGTACTTTTCTGTATATTAAACACATAGAGTGCGCATTACACAATACACATGAAACCATATAATGTTTGTATGCACCTCATGTTGATTGGCTTGTTTTATCTGACTGCTAAGAAAGCATGTGTATGCTTGTAAGTAAGCAACCAGGGGACCGATGGCTTTAGGTCCTTTCTGAGAGACTTGATAAGGATGAATGCCTTTAATACTAAAGGGCAGTTGCGCATTGGATTGTTTTCGAACCCGGGACCTCCTCGTTACAAGGCCACTGCTCTACCACTGAGCCATCACTCCTTACACTGAGTACCATGCTCATCTATGCACACCATAAAGGTTTGGGGATTTTGAATACGGGTAATCAGATTTTAAAAATCTAATTTAAATCAATTTATTTCTTCAAAGCAATTAGCAAACTTCTTATGAAATTAAAATGATGAGAAAGCTACAGTAAAAAACTTTTAAAAACGGGGTCATGGAAAATCAATTTTTAAGAATGAAATGTGCAGGAGAAATATCCTGCTAATTTTCAACTGTGAATAAAACCAAGTGAAGGAAAAAATAGGTAACACTTTTACTACATGTAATTTTAATGCATTGTCATTTTAGATATGAACAAACATATTTACCAGGTATACTTTTACATGGCATCGCATCAAATGTTGTTAAGAAAACGTTTAAACCTAAAGGCCTACTTTCCCATTTTGGGTCAGTTACAGATAATTCCTGCAATATTTGTTGTGTCATTCTCAATAAAACTTATGCCCCCATTGGCTATATTGATCTGCCTATACAAAACACACACACTGAATACCACGCTCATCTTGCATCATTAATACAGGCCTAAAACAACCAAGGGCAATATGGCAACAGACAAATACAAAAAGAAAGGAAAACGTTGTGCTCCTGTTTAATTTGATCTCGTATTTGACTAATGACTCATTCCGAACCCATCCTCTCTTTTTTTTCTTTTTCTTAAGAGAAATCCCAGAAGTATGCCCTCAGGGTGGGAAGTATGCGCATGGACGCAGGAAAGGGAGAGAGAAGGCCTGTTTTCATCAGCTCAAGATTGCCATATAGCACGGCAAGCACGCTATTTCTGATTTGGGAAATAATCTGAAGTTACAAATCGCGTTTTCATCAGCTCGAGACGTGACCTTGAAACTTGAAATTCAAGCTCGAGATATTTCGCTCAGCGTTTGCGCATAGTGCGAGTCTTTTGGCCGGTGAAAATGCACCGGACAAATAGCGGGATATTTTGCAAACTAGCCCAAGATATCTTGGGATGATTATCTTGACCAAATATCAGGCTAATTGCAACTTCTGGCTGATAGAGACGCAAATTAACTGGATAGTTTGCGATCAGGATAGTTCAAGTAGCAGGATATTTGGCAATCTCGAGCTGATGAAGACAGGCCTAGCGAGAGAGAGAGACAGAGGATCAATAGCAAAATGGGGGCAAGATCAATTAAGTTCAAGTTCAAACAAGAAAGCGATAACGCCACAGCTCCGGTGGTGCTGCCGCCACTGTCAGCGGAGAACCCAAAACAAATCCAATTATAACTGCAGCGCAAACAAAGGAGGGTGCTCGTCGCCGTCGCAATGACACGTTTTTGTGCTGGCCCCGTTGGTGATGCGACGGCGCGCTTGATTAACGGTTGTGATGATACGGTGTATATACTCATGTACTCCAAGATCTGAACATCTGAAAGTATGACTTTATCAACGTGAGATGCTTTAATACGTTACTGGTGTCAAACGGGTTAACACATTGAATCATTCTCAGCTTGACATACATGTATATAATCTCAAAAGTATAACAGACATTGAGACATACATGTAAGAAAACTTTTCTGTTTGTTTTAAAGAAAATGTTGTGGGTGTCTTGTCAAATAACTGTACATATAAAAAAAAAAAAGGAAAATATCTGTTTTAAAATGTTATTAAACACTTTTCCTTCGAAATTTACATCATGCACTTCATACCTAACAAGTATATACTTAACAGTTACTATTTAGCTTGATGAAAACATTTATTTATCCAAGAGAGAGATATCAATGTGTAGTAATGACAGCATTAGAGGCAAAAGAAATGGAAAAATTGATACATCTAGAAGCTTTAAGCACCAATAAACAAAGACAAAAGAAGAGGAGAGGAAGAAAGAAAGAAGAGGGAGAGAGGGGGTTCAAAGAAGAGAGAGAAAGAAAAAAAGATATAGAGAGAGATGGTGGACATTACTTAAGAATTCACACAGAAAACAAAATGAAATCAAGAGATAAAAGGAAACAGGGTGAAAGTAATGAAGGGAGAGACAGAGAAAAAGAGAGAGTGAGAGAGAAATAGAAAGAGAGGGAGAAAGTGAGAGAGGATGTGGTGGACATAGCTTAAGAATTCATACAGAAACAAACCAAAATCAAGTGATAGAGGGAAACAGAGGGTAACATAGAGAAACAGAGGGAAAGAAATAGAGGGAGAGGGAGAGACAGAGAAAGTGAGAAAGTGAGAGAAGAAGAAAGAGAGAGAAATAGAGGCAGAGACAGAGAAAGTGAGAGAGAAGAAAGAGAGAGAGAGAGAGAGAGAGAGAGAGAGAGAGGGAGACACAGGAAGGTGGTGGGAACAACTTCAGCATTCATCAAATCACCACACCACCAGCTATTCATCCATCCATCCATTCAAAGCACCTCTCTCTTTTTTTTTGCATATTTATATCTTGGTGCATTTAGGGCTGGTAATTACCCCCACACAAGTGCTCCTCCCCCCTCCTCCCCCCATCCGATGATTTGATTTACTAGCTTTAACCGATAGCGACCCATCACAACGAACGGGCGTGTGTCGTTTTCAAGGAGCAGAACGTGTCCTGCATTTCTGACACCGAGCGATCCCATTCAGACCATGAAGAGCTAGACAAAACCGTGCAGCTATATGAGATTGGAATAATATTTTTGTTGTTTCTGAATGACATACTGTAAACGTAGAAATATTTGCGGTACATTAATTTTTGCGTATTTCACGCTAAGATCAGCAAGCACAAATTTTAGAACTCCCGAAAATATAAGCATTACTTCTTATGCGTGTTTTAAATGGGCTGAATAGCGTGCAACGCAAATGTAAGAACCTGCAAATATGTTTTGGGGTTGCTCAGCGCGGAAAAATTAATCACAGCGTTAACAGTACATGTATAACAGTGTTGTTGAGTGAAATTGAGGTTTGAGCATCATTTGGAATGAAAAAAAAGATGAAGAGAAACTGGGTCTATTTCCAATGGGAACAAAAATGTTTACCTGAGGGGGGGATAGGGGTAAAATTGAACGCACAAAGTTATGAGGATCAAGCGTGCCGCACGGAGCTTGCATAGCTGCTGCACAAAAATTGCATAGCCAGGTGCGATGTAAAACCTTCAATCACAAACATGCGACTTAAATACAAGTTTGCCATTTGCTTCATTCTTGAACCTTCTTATAATACAGATTTCCTACGCATATTTTTCTCCTGGTGTGAATGGCCTGTAGAGACAGAAAGAGAGAAGTTTGAAGAGAGAAATCACAAGGGCAAGGAGAGACAATAAGTGCTGCGTATCCATTAAGTAAAGGATAAATACATTACACCATGCTTGTATCAATTGCAGTCCATCACAAAATGAGTTGTCATCGGCCAAATAATTTGTTGTCTTAATGCAAGCAGTAGCACTTAACCCTTCATCTGATTTTTGTTTTGTTTTTTGAAGTTCTTGTTTTTGGATCACTTGCAATCCATCACAAATAATTTTGTTGTTTTGCTGAAAAGCAGTAAGACACCTAACCCTTTGTCTGCCTCAGTCTAGTTTTGTTTACAGTTCTCAAAGGTGCTAGAGGTGGTACAATATTTGCTACCGGAAAAAAAAAAAATTCCACCATTTATATTTTGTCCCAGATATATGAATGTAGGGTTAGGACCACATTTAAAGGTGATTTCCATTCATATTGAATTAGGTATCATTAGAAAGGTTATTTTCAGTTCTTCATTTTTGTTTTCAGGTTCACTGTCAATAAACATAAGGGGGAGGAGATATAATGGAATGAAGTTACGAGAATCAAGTTTTTCTGAGAGAATTTCGTCTACGATACCATTAGGAGGTTTGGGCGTGTGACGTCATTCCGTGGACTATTCACAACACGGTCACCACGCGCATTCTATTCGCAATCAGATAGCACTGCAGGGTACATAATCAGAGTGAAAGTATAGATGTTATATCGGGATGATAATCATCAGTAAAAATGACAGAAGACAGCTCAGATGAACTAGAAACGAATAGAGTATGATGAAGAAGAAGTTAGTAGCAGTGATGATGGTAAAGAATGTAAAGACGACAAGAATGTAAACGCTGATCGAATCGTGATGCGGGAGTTGCAGCTGCAGCTACCCTAGGAAGCTCCGAGACGACGCCTACGCCAAAGGCGTCGGAGCTTCAGCGGGTGCATAGGGAAACATTCAAACAGCGGGTTGACGTTGGGCGACATTATCTCAAAATATGCAAAGGGAGTATGTACAATTTTGGCTTTAATACTGTAGGTTGCTCGACTTCTCTGAGCATCTGGATGGCCACTTGAAATTATAATTTGAAGAAGTCTTCGATGGGGAAAATGGGGTGATTCTTCGTCCTACCCCAACAATTCTTCCCTGTTGTATCGTCGATTCGTACATGCATGGCGAAGAGAAAGTACCGCACTACCGCGCCGTACGTCTCTTTGCTGAGTTTTTTTCTCGATCAGCAGACATTTCAACTAGACACGAAGTAATTACAAGCCGAGGAATACAACTGTTTTAGCTCACCTGCATTCTGATCGCGGTCTCCTTGCTTAATTTGTTTGATTGACAGATGTTTCAGCTAATTATAACCCGAGAAAAGCAACTATTATCTCCCAAAAATGTCACGCTGCAATACACCAAAACACATTGAGGACAGTGCTACGAATGGCTGAGCTGAGCTATCGCAAGTTTTCGCCGTGCCACGAGATTCAAGTTACGCTAATTATCAAAACAAAACATAGGCGAAGCCGGTGTGTCAGGATCTGCAAGACGATCAATTTTACGGTACCAAACGTTAATATTTCAAGGAAACCAAACATCGGGAAGTAACCAATGCTTATATAATTGAAAGAATGTTTATTACTTTATTGTATATTCGATAAAACACTTCATTAAATATCACAAAAATTGCAAAATCTACTAAACAAATGACCCATGTTTGTGTACGTATTTACATTGAAATAATACGTTGTACTTCCGGGTTTAGGAACAGTCCACGGAGATACGTCACATACACTACGTCACGAACGAGAATATCACCGCTTCCAGGTTCCTCTGCTTACACTATTGATCTTTCTAAGTCTAATAATAATTTAACAACACATGCAAATTTCTGTCAATCAATATATTGTATTCCTTATGTCATCAGCATTCCAACAATAGCAAACATGCATATTTTCATCACTTTCTTCCCAATTCACCTTTAAGCTACATGTAGGTTTACCATTAGGGTTAGGAATAGTTCTGAATACCGGTAGTTAGAAAATCAACTAAGGAATTGACTGCGAGTTAAGTCTCGTTGAGCATGTATTGTTGGAAGATTAAATACGATATCTGATGCTTTGAAACACCTACTTGTAATGTAATGTAACTCTGAAAGTGCTCTTTTTGCGAGTTCAAATATGGTCTCTATATCCATAGAAACCTATCACTCCACCTCTCTCTTTCAATGTGATACTGTTTACCTCTATACCTGTGCGCTCTTTCTCTCTCTCTCTCCTTCTTTTCCTCTCCCTCTCTTTCCCTCCTTTTTCTCTCTCTCAATTGCATATAGCTGTTTTACTCTTGTATTCCCTTCTCCTGCAAGTTTGATTCTTCCATAGTTCGCTTTCTCAAAAAGTCAGTAAGATTTTGAAAACCTGATATCCCCAATGGAAAGAGGATCATAAAATTACTTAGAAACTAAATTTTCTTTGGAATTGGGTGCAAAATTGAGAAAATATTGACAAAAGATCGGCAAATTTTGCAGTTTTTTGCATCCGTTCCGAAAAATTATCAATTTACCGATAAAGGGTCTGGAAATCTTCATTTTGAGAGCAGAAATCCTCAAAATTGTAAGTAAAAAGAGGTACCAACTGATTGTATGATATCTTGCCTTTCAAATTATGATATTACCTTATTTTTGATGGATCGCATTTGTTGATAAATCGACTGTAAACCCCCGTGCATGAAGTTAGGTCTCATTGTTTTTATGACTTCTTTAGATGCAGCGCGCACGCACGATCGGACATAAATTTTCTAATTAAACCAATCTGTAGTAAAAAACTTTGCTGTCCATTTAGTAATAATTGAAATAAATAAATTTATGTAGAATATGAGAAATCAAAGATCGAATATCACATTTTGTAATATGTTCTAAAATGTCCGCGAACTTTGGTCACCCCTTAATACTGATCAAAGTTTTTATAAATATCTATGAATCATTCAAAGTCAAAGCATAATGTTATGACTCTAATGAAAATTACAATAGTTTATTTTTTGTCTTACTTATCTTTGCCATTGCAGTCAGCATAAGTATTACTCATAACAAGTTTCACTTTCCAAAAGGAACACAAATTAAAATCCATAATTTTATGAAACTGAATTAATGAAGTCCAAACATTCACTGTTTGAATGGAAGAGAATAAGAAGTAACCTCTTCGAAAACAATTAGGCCAATTTCCATGCCCGTCCCACTGATTTCCACCCTTACCGGCCCATTAGTCACAAAGTGATTTCAAGGAATCATCTATTTTAATATTGATATCTTATTCTAAAAAATGTAATATATTATTATTAATAATTTGATTATTGTTATTATTATTATTATCATTGTTGTTATTATTATAATTATTATCATTATTATTATTGTTATTATTATCATTATTGTTATTTACCGGATTATCATTATCATTATAATCATAATTATAATTATTATTATCATTCATATTATTATTATCATCATTATTACTACAATTAATATCATCCTTATCATTATGTTGTTGTTACATGTATTGTTGATGTTTTGGAGATGTTTATAGTGTTCCATTTTGAATATTTATCGGTTGGTTATTTGAGGGGCACTGGGGGCAGCGATCCCCTTGATTAATTGATTATGCATGAGCAGCTGATTCAGCACATTGAACAAATTCGTAAATATCGACATGTACATGTAGTATGGCAATTGTCGCAAGTCGAAGTACATAAAGTTGTTGTCCAAACATCATGAAATATGATGATAATAATATCAAACAATACCTACATGTAGATCATTATGGGTGTCAGGATTTACCTGCACAGTTTTTAACAAATTCTATTTTTTATAATGAATAATGTATCAATATGTGAATATTTTGAAAAATAAAAAGGAAAACCTTAAAATTTAAATGGCCTAATTTTTTTATTTCTGAATACTTTATCATAAATGGTAAAATCAAAAAAATGCAAATAAAGCATCAATAAGCTCAACTACTAGTAATATCATTGAACTGTAAAGAGAAATTCTTGGAAATCAGTGCCAATGTACTTTTTACTACATTTGTAGATATTATTCTTGGTTTTGAAGAAATGCATGTTCTTAGAGATCAGTTGTCGCAAATATATATTTAAAAACGTAAACAAATCTGCATGAACGCTATTTTGAGAGGAAATTCAAGGAAATGCAAGCACCGATGATCAAATTTGTTTGAAAGTAATCAGGATTTCTGCTTCAAAAGATATGTGAGTGTTTTACAGAAATGTAAAAATTAAATAGTTTTAGACCCCAAAATGGTTGACTCGTAAAGATCATACCTTTTGTATGTGCAGCCTGTACATGTGTACCACTACCATGATGTATAAAACTATAATTAAAATAATTAAAATATTATTCTGCTTTTACAAAGCACCTAATACATCAAAGATGTCTGTAACCGTTCACAGATATATTATTAAACTGGTCATCGGATTCATGCTTGCCCACCCATCACATTCTTTTCCAAAATTCTTCTTTTATCTTTCATTCTCATCTCTCTCTTCTCTAAATACTGTGTTTAGAGTGAAAATTATCAATTAAAACAGAGTATGGATAATTCTGTCTTTCTTCCTGCTTATTGCGCACATTTAGAATGAATCTCTTTTCTCCTCTCTCCCCCTCTCTGTTGGAGGCAGAACGGCTGCAATAATTCTGACTAATGATCATTTACCCATGAAAACCCAAGTACAAAAAAAGGTCTCACGACTCTCAAAAATCTTTCTCTCTTTCGTCTATGTTAATTCTTCTCTCTTTCTTTTACCTCCCTAAAATGCTGTATTAGTACCCATTCTCCCTATTTACAGATTGGATTAAGACGAATTATAATTACAAACCATGAAAAGACATGCATTTAAGCATCCGTCAGCCTGTCAGCAAGGCAGAGACGGCCCTATCAATTCGACCCGTTTAACACCACAAATGCAGACTGACACGGCATATTATCAAATTATCCCAGGGAACCTCTACATTAGACTCATTCACACTGCAGAAGAAAAAAAAATCTATCTTAAAAAAAGGATCAGCCTTTATAACTACAGTGTAGCATTCACACTACTGGAAAAAAAACATAAATAAACATCAGTGTGTGCCAATTTTTTGTTTTGTTTTGTGTTGTGTTTTTTGGGTGAAGAGAATCACATGAGGAACTTTTTTAAAATAATTTACCAGTGTTACAAGAGTGAGTATTCACAAGTAAAATGCAAAAACTGGTGGAGTTTTTTATGTTTGTGGGGGCATGTACATTTAGTCGCAAAGCAACTTCCATTGAAACTTTGATCGCAACAAAAACTCAACGGTTTTTGCTTGCAGTGTGAAAGCCCCTAGACATGCGTGTTCCTAATTCTCACTCTGAGGGGTGAAATAAAGAATGGCCAGTCTGAAATTGTCACAAGAAATTACAGATGATGGCATTTCGAGAGTAGGACCGAGCCCTATTGAAGACAAAGAATAACACAATCCATTCTTGGTTTGGATTATTTCCTCTTTTATGTCCATTCTCCCTCAGTATTCCATCATTCTGTCTGACATCATTAAGAGAGAAATGTCCATCTTTTCTTGTTGGTAATGCAGCAGGTTGCTCTCTCTCTCTCTCTCTCTCTCTCTCTCTCTCTCTCTCTCTCTTTCTCTTTCTCCTTATCTCTCTCTCTCTTTTGGTCTCCTTCTCTATCTCTTTCTTTCTCTTTTTCTATTTCTCTTTCTCCTTATCTCTCTCTTGTTCTCCTTCTCTATCTATTTCTCTCTCTCTCTCTTTATTTCTCCCTCTCACTCTCTTTCTCTTGCTCTCCTTCTCTATCTCCCTCTCACTCTCTCCTCCTCACTCTGATTCTCCCTCTCACTCTCTCACTCTCACTCTCACTCTCACTCTCTCTCTTTCTCTCTCTCTCTCTCTCTTTCTTTCTCTTCTTCTCCCACTCTCTCTCTCTTTCAATTTGTATCATAATTTTTTTGTCAAACCCTTTGCGAGCAGGTTAAACAATGGGATTGCATTTGTAGGGCTACTTGTGAGCCAAAATTAAGCCCAACTGTTCAGTGATTTATAGAAACGATGATAACGATAAGGCCTAAAAAAAGAAGATGTTGTAGTGCCCTTAAGTTGCCAGAACCTGGGTCAGTCGGTCGGATATCTTTTTTTTTTCCTGTCAAAACAGCGACCGTTGCCCGAGAAACTCAAAACCGGTAACGTCGCCCAAATCTTGCTGGTTTCTAGCTGGTGTAGTGCATGGTATATACACGCACACAAGGTCGGGGTCTACTTTTTAGGCAAGCAGGATTTCAGATTGAGGGCAGAAGACGAGTCGGAATTTGGGAATCATTTGATGATTTTATGCATCTTTATCCCGTTTAAACAAAAATAATACTTTTTTTTTCTCTAAAAAACGGTAAAAAAAAACGTTATTAAAAAGCCGACCGTAGATTTTAAGATTTTTGGGTCGGTCGCAAAGGGGAATACAACATCCTGAGCAGATTAAGCATCCTCTGTGATAGTTGACCCTAGATATCCGAATTGATCAACAGTTTCAAGCCAGTGTGTTGTCAGGGAACCGAGCTCATCTGGTGTTCCAGCAATCAGGTCAATGTCTTCCATCTCAGATGGGTGACAGATCTGCCTCCGTTGCTGACTGAACTCTAAAACCCTCAAAGAGCTTCTGTCATGACATATATTTCAAGAAAATGTTAAAGATGGTGGTTGAAAGCAAACAATCTTGCCTGATGCAAACTTTGGTGGAAAACTAATAACTCATCTCTTGTGAAAGACAGCACTTAAAGATGCTTTGTAAAGGGTCCCACTGGCATTAACAATGCCTTTGCTGATGTTAAACTTGCGAAGAACCCCTATCACTCCAGCCTACCAGACAAGGTCAAATGCTTTCTTGAAAACTATGAAATTATGGAAGAGTGCCTTCTGGTCAGTCCTGAATTTCTCACTTAGAATCCTCAGATTATAGATTTGCTCCACCGTGTTTCCTATGTGCAATGATCCTTTCTACTTGTGGATGGAGTCTACTTAGGATCACTGTCAGGTATATCTTGTGGGGATGACTGATCAGACAGATTGTACTGTAGTTGCTACAGGACTTGAGGTGCCTTTCTCTAGGAGTGGTATGATGATCAACCTAGACCATGCACCAATTGTCCACGCCTTATTGAAGAGTTTGTGTACGCCTCAATTGTGGTTTGCCTACCATGTTTGAGGAATTCTGTTCTGAAACTCTATGTACCTGGTGCAGCCATATTTTTTTACTTGCACCTTTCAATTGTTACTGTTTATACTTTATAACAACTTCACCGTCGGCCATTGACTGCATGTGCATCCCATCCCAGTATAGCTTCGAGAGTGAGCTGCAAAAGGGTTTTGTGCTTCAAACTTCAAACAGCTACATGTACTTCAACATCAGGCCGAAGAATTAGTGGGTCTTCCTTCTGCTCAGTAACTGTGACTGACCTCAGCTTACCTAGCAGTTTCTGATCCGATATCAGTTGGTAACTATAGAGTTCATCGCAGTATGCCTTCCACCTTCTCAGAACATCCTTTGTTTCTGCAAGGAGGTTGCCATTTCTGTCTTTTATAACAATCAATCTTGTTTCCTTTCCTTTGTTCTAGTGAGGTCTCCTATTGTTTTCTAGGCTGCTGCAGTGTTGTTACATTTCATGTCCTTGTTAATTTTTTTGGACTGGTCAGTGATCCACTTTTCATTGGTTCCTTTGGTTTGGTTGCTTGCTTAACTGCTTTGTTGGATGATTGTCTACATGTATATGCTTAACAGTCAGTGTCACTGATGAACATTTTCTTCTCCAACTGTCATACAACTGCAACACCTGATCAGTCATCCATTTGTTCTTCTTGACCCTTGCTCTTCCAAGAACCTCCTTTGTATGTAAGTTCTCTACCACTACACTTTTGTGCAAGGTGACAAAAGGAGGATTAGAATTCTACAGAAATATTTTTGAAGTGTTGGCACACCAGTTAAGCACATCCTGCTCTTTATTTTGTACAAGGCCCTGGCATAAAAGCAACTGCGATTAATCACGACTTATACATGTACCGGTATGCGTTTGATATCAATAGCAACTGTGTACAGATGAGAAAGGAGACTGCAAACTTGTGATTGATTGGAGGACTTACAAATGTACAATTGTTTCAGATTAATTAATCACAACTCTTTGTAAGATGGGGCTCAGGTATTAATGCAACAGCTAAATCTCTTTCAAACTGAGCCAAGTAATCAGGGTTGTACAGAAACAAAGATTACTACAACAAACTCAAGATCAGACCAAAGTAGGTCTACAAAACACTTCGAAGTAGACCACTCTTAGATCGTTTCATGCTTCCAAATCTTGAACTGACATGGACAATACATTTGTATGTATTCCCTTTCAGGAAATGTCAAAAACTAATACTTGACAATCCTGGCCACATATAAAATTGAACTGAAATCACAGCTTGCGTTTTCAGTGGCTTAGTGGTGCCTAGTCACATATTGAACTAATCATCTTGTAATCACGTCTTTAATCAAAGAATGTTCAATATCTGACAAATACTTCTATTTTGTTTTGAACTGTCATATTGTTGTTAATTCAAGGATATTCCTCATAACAATTCTTGGCACCAAACACGGATGTGTCACAAAATTAGCAGCAGAGGGTGCGAAAATGTTTGTTCTCGCTGTTTCCATGTATCTTGTTTATTTTGGGGCTGTAAATTAATCACTTATTGAGTCAAAACACACACAAAAGTGAGCAACTCTCTAATCCCTTAATCAAAAACACTGCTTTTCTATACTAATTACTATTTTCTAAATCTTTGACATGCATATAGTTTCTGTCCATGTATAATATATATTTCCAGATAGGGACTTATTATTAGACAAAAATGTAGCAATGAATGTAGTAAATACTAGCTTTGTAATAATTTGAAGAAGAAAAAGCTAATTAATTTGTCTCTCGGAATAATAATGCCCTGAGCAAGAAGAAATTACAAGTACATACCTTGGTCATTATCAAAACTGTCAAACTGGGCCTTATTTGATTTTCTCTTCTCTTCCATCTCCTTCTTCTTCTGTGGCCAGTCTAGTTCTTCGTTCATGATGGCCATCTCGCACATTCCTGTGTCATCACTCGTAATGAAGGAATGGCGGATGTGAGCAATTATGAAGGCAGGGTCATCTAGGAGAGCCATGATTGGTTGATCACAGCTAGGCAAGACAGAATGCTCCAATCACATGGGTTGGGGTATGTCATGGGAGACAGAAGCAACACTTAAGGTTTCTGAGGAGAAAGAGGGTAAGAGTTGATTTAAGTCCAAATCTCTCAAAACCTGAGGTAAATTGAACAATGTCAACCATGTACGTAAAAAATAATTACCTAAAGGTTTCGGATAACATTCTAAACATCAGTAGTAACCCTGTAACCGATCTTGAGCCGATCAGGTGAAAATCAGATAATAAATTTTGATCGCCGATCAATAAAAATGATCAGAAAAAAATTGGCAGATTTTTTTTTTGTTTAAATGCCTCTTCTCTTTAATAGGCTAATATTATAATTTTCAAAGTCATTAAAACTAAAAGGCACTTAATATCAACAACTCTAAATGACAAAATAATCCCAGCTATGCAAAGTCTGTTTGTCGATTATTTTTGCCGATACCGATCAAAGGTGCGAGGGTTTCGCTCAGATCTTCCGATCCGATCAAAGCCCCAACTTACAGGGTTAATCAGTAGACATGCATTCACTATTGTTAAAGATATGAGTCCCGGATAGCCTGTGTTGAAAACCTCGTCAGAAGCATAGGCACACAGGAAAGTGATTTTCATGGACAGGAGCTTTTTTTATACATAGTGAAATTCTTACTAATACAATGTTTGAGACACTGGTTTAAACCCAGGCATTATGAAACAGAGCATTGTGAAGTTAGCAATCTTAATCTTAGATCCTCATGAAATTCATGCAAGTAATTCACATTATGAATTGACGATGATCATTACGCAATTTACGGTCAATAACTTCATGTACCAGCGCTTGCCCGCCCAAAACCCACCGTTTGTATGCATTTGTATTGCATTGTGCAGCAGTTTGCCGTGAAACCTGACATTGATTTGTAGGAAAAATACTCGAAAATAATTCAAAAATTGACCGAAAACAGTGAGGTAAGAAAGATAACAACTTTTAAACCGTGACCATAATTTGGACAATTGTGGAAGATTTACATGATTGTTGGTGTGTTATACTATAGACATAGTAAGGTATCTTCACGCCAGAGTTACTGGTCCAAAGCATGGTCACAGTTGTGAATAAGCGCCCATTTAATATTGTAGGTCTGCTTGAATAAACCGGCGCCGATACTATCCCGTCAGATGTTCATTCAAAAATGAATGGGAGATGTTATTACCGGCTTGTGTCATACTCATTCATACACGTTATACACTGCACTGTCACTGCGCTGACTCAATGCAGTCGTGCAATGCAAAGACATGTCACATTGATTTACAACTGCCCACAACTATATACCCGGATATAAACATATGGCAAATGAACATATACATTCATCTATTCCACTTTGCTATTATTTGACGACAAACATCGAACAATGTCTTTTAAATATCAATTTTAGTTACCTAAACTGTAGCAGAATATACCGGACAGGAAGCTGCCATGTTGTTTACAACTATATCCGTAACCTTTAAACTTTGGGAGAGTGCACTTTGTAAATAGGGGAGAACACCTGGGAGTATTTGTATTATTGATACAAAATATTACTTTAAGTGATTATTGCACCTTCATATCACACTATCTAGGGTGTTTAAAGAAATGTATCGAACAGAAGTAGTAATATAGCTGTAAAATAGTAATATATTTGACGGGGTGTTTTCCTTTTAAATAAATTTCACTTCAAACACCCTTTCTGTGAAATGAACTCGTCAAGTAGGGTGGAGTCTGCAAAATATGGTTTGGAGGAGGGATGAGCTGTAAAGAGGAGGGGTCTTTTGATCGAGGGGGGGAGGGTGGTACTCCTAATGTAAATAAACAATTTAAGATAAAAACGTATTGTATGTATCTATTGATAGGAACTCTACGCCCATACTAAAGAATCTCATAATATTGACTTTTCCTTATTCGTCATCAACTTTTACATAAATGATTATTATCCCGGATTATAAACCTCGGCCTACCATAGCCTTATCACATTAGTAAAGGTACAAATGTTTGTCTTTGTTGGAGGTTTTAAATGTGCGTACACCTGTAAAAAAAAATCTTCTCCTACTTCTATTTATTTTTTTATTTTTGTTTTGCCTGTCATATTGCCCACTTTTGTATCGGCTTGATACTAGCCTTTTTGGTTTAAAGTATTTTTAAATATCTGAAAATCTTCCCTATTTCAAACTCAACTCGGGGATCTCACGGTATTTTAAAAACCTATATGAAATTTTCAATACTGAAATTTAACTCAGTGGGGAGGGGTAGGGTATCAAGGGAGTGTGAGTATTTTAAACATGACAACTAAAATTCTTCTGCATGTTCAAAGGGTATACGAAGTGGGACCGGGCTCAGGTTTGAAAGTACTGGGAAGTTGATTTGTCGAATATAGACCTCTACCATGGTAACATAGAAACATCAGTTTTATCGCAGTGTAGACATTGAACTAGTTGTTGAAGTATAGCGGTAGTAAAAGAATCAGTTTAAATTTAGTAGTGGTGGTGGTGGTGGTGGTGGTAGTAGTAGTAGTAGTAGTAGTAGTAGTATAGTAGTAGTAGTGATGGTAGTAGTACATGTAGTATTAGTAGTAGTAGTAGTAGTAGTAGTAGTAGTAGTAGTAGTAGTAGTAGTAGTAATAGTAGTAGTAGTGATGGTAGTAGTAGATGTAGTATAGTAGTAGGAGTAGTAGTAGTGATGGTAGTAGTAGATGTAGTAGTAGTAGGAGTAGTAGTAGTAGTAGTAGTGATGTTAGTAGTACATGTAGTAGTAGTAGTAGTAGTAGTAGTAGTAGTAGTAGTAGTAGTAGTAGTAGTAGTAGTAGTAGTAGTAGTAGTAGTAGTGATGGTAGTAGTAGTAGGAGTAGTAACAATAATAGTAGTAATAGTAGAGTAGTAGGCCTAATAGTTGTAGTAGCTGTGATGGTGGTAGTAGAAGTAATCGAAGTAGTGGTGATGTTAGTGGTAGAGATTGTGATAGTGGTAGTAGTGGTAGCGCTGATTGTGCTGGTTGTGGTGGTGATGGTGATGGTGGTTGTGATGGTGGTATTGGCAGTGATGGTAGTGGTAGTTGTAGTAGAAGTAGTGTTGGTGATGATGGTATTGGTAATGATGGTGGCGGTAACAGTCGCAGGAGCAGCAATGAGCTACTCTAAATAAAAATTGTTCAATTCCAGGTATTACTATCGTTGCATCAAAATTATAATTTAAAAAACATAAATTAAAAATCCAAATCAATTAAAATGCTTCGGCTATGACTATCTATAAACATTATTGTTTTGCCATCACGTGCCCTTTGCAATTGTCTTTGCAATTTGCTAATTAATGTTCTTTGATTTATGCCTCGTAAAGCTATATAGATTCATCATCTTTCCCTCATTACACATTCTTATGGGCAGGTGTCGGGCAGCACTCTCAACAAATTCTTTCCTCTCTCTCTCTCTCACTCTCTCTGTCTTTCTCTCTCTGTCTCTCTCCCTCTCTCTCCCTCTCTCTCTCTCTCTCTCTCTCTCTCCCTCTCTCTCTCTCTCTCTCCCTCTCCCCCTCTCTCTCTCTCTCTCTCTCTCTCTTTCTCTCCGTCTCTATCTTGATGAGGAGAGGGCTCTTGTAATATTCATGTTGCCATGGAGAGGAGATGGATGAAGATGATGCTATCCGGAGTCGGATGGTGCAAGCCGACAATCAAGAGAACGATTTGAGGAGGAGGGAGAAGGAACTGTGATTGATTTGTTGGCTGAATGACAGTACACATACTTAATGACAAGATGATACTCCTTTGGTAGACGCGTCGTCATTATAATCACTATCATCACCGCCATTATAACACCTACGTGTCTATCAAAATGACGAGATAAAAAGTAAACTTTAAAAAAGTATTTCTTTCGCTCTCCCCCATCCCTCCTGTCTCTATTTCCTTCTATCTTTCTATCTCCCTATTTTTTTCTTCCCGCTCTCTCCTTACTTCTCTCCTTCCCTCATCCCCCCCCTCTCTCTCTATCTCAATCTCTCTTCCCTTCTTTTTCCCCACCCTCTCTCTCGCCTTTCCTCACTCTGTCCCTGTCTGTCTTTCTTTGTCTCTTTCATTCTAATATGTATCGTGGAAGTGGATTCATTGGAGGATATAATAATATAATCACTGATGATAAAAGAAACTTTGTAATACAAATATGATTTTTAAATCTACTATCCTGAGTAACACATACTTGGATGAGCCGAATCAATTTTGATGACAACGACGACGACTTTGAATTTAAAATGCAGACAAAGATTCTTACATCATCAAAATCATCATCGGCTCTTTCTTTTTCCTAGTAATTAATAATTTGTCCATCCTTCCATGTATCCATATTTCCAACCACCAATCTTTCTGTCTATCTCTTTATTGTTTATCTAATATCACAAATGTTAATAGAATAATTGTTTTGAAATTTGAACTGAGGTTCTTGCCTTTTTGTAAATATTATGTTATATAGTTCTTATCTTTTTGTTTAGTGTAAAATACCAAAGCTTTGTATTTAATCACAGAACATATTTGAGCCTAGATGTAGAATAGCTTGAAGCTTAAGTATGTATTCAATAGTTATTCATTATGTATTCATTACATTCTAATTCATTGTTGTGATACTTTTTGTGTGTTAGTGGTACCAGACACAATTAGCATTTAATGCTATTTCCTGGTCCCATTTATCCTTTCAATGTTGGACATTCACATTTGATTGTTATATTGGTGTATTTTCTGTTTGGATATGTTTGGATTATAAAACTTCAAACTCAATTCAAAATTCAAACTCGTCTAGCTAAATCTCTCTCTTATCTCATTCATTAATAAGAAATAGCAATGATTCTTATCATACGGATGAAGAAATGTTACGCGGATGGGAAGCAAAGTGGGTATTATGTACTTTGCTAGATCATGAACTTCAATTCTAGCGGGAGAGTTGGTCAGACGGGGCGTATTAGAATTAATCATTGATATTCTAATTTGGACACCTCTTCGTTAAGCATTTGTCATAATATCGTCCATGCTGTCTCTGCAATGTGCAGACGTGCGAGAAATCGTAAAAGCTGCATCGTCCGTCGCACTTTTGGCGGGGTTTAAGACATCTTGGCTATCATTTTGTAGCATATATAATTACCTTTTTTTTTCTCTCTCTTTCTCTCTCTCTCTCTCTCTCTCTCTCTCTCTCTCTTTGATTATCTTTCTCTTTCTCTTTTGGTTTGTCTGTTTCTCCATGTCTCTCTCCATCTCACACTCTCACACTCTCCCACTCTTTCTCTCGCTCTCTCTCTCTCTCTCTCTCTTTTGGTCAGTCTGTCTGTCTCTCTCTCTCCATTCTCCTCCTCTTTCCCGTTATTTCTTCTTCTCCCTCTTATTCTCTTGTTACTTTTCTCGTCCATGTTTTGCTTAATTTACTTCTCCTCATTTCCCTCCTCTTCCTCCTCCTCCTCCTTCTTCTTCTTCTTCGTCTTCTTTTTTTTTCCTTCTTCTTCTTCTTTTTCTTCTTCTTCTTCTTCTTCTCCTTCTTCTTCTTCTTCTTCTTCCTATTCTTCTTCTTCTTCTTCTTTATCTTTATCTTAAGCATAATATACCAGGGCAAAACATTATTTTGCTTGGCACATCGATTTTCAGGCTCGTTCTCAGTTGCTCTCACCATGGCAAGGTCCAATCCATGCTCTCCCGCTTTTGTTCCCTCGCTAATCCCCTTATTTAAATTCTAATCGGAGTTATATAGACCTCATCTAATTTCTCCGAGATGAGTATTTCATAGTAATGGTCCTAGTCCCCCTTACAAGATATCCATCTTCATTTAAGACGCATTATTTAACAGCAACATTTAGTATTCCGAATGCAATCGCATGTGTGACGGCGCACCAGCCGCGTCACGTAGTTGGGCGAACTCGATTAATAAAGACAATACAAGACGCAATATAGGCTAACGGAACGAACTTGCGCAACATCAAGTGCCGAAGAAAATTGCACGATAAAGGTCGGGGAAGTCTATCCCCATAAATTCAGGGCCAAATTAGCCGTAAATTTGACTTTTAGAGGAGAAAGGATTCACCATTATTAAGATGGATTTGGGTTATGATGGCTCTGGGCGGTTTGAGGACGTGACCCCATTTGAGATGAAACACCAAGTTGAAGGAAGAGCCGAAGACGTTACATTACTTCTTTCTTCTTTCTTTTATGTGGTACAAATCTATCCGGTTCTTTGTACTTCAGTAATGGCTTAAACTAGAATCCCTTGCAGGTAGTTTTGCAGGAAAGACTCGACATATAGAAAGACAGGGAAAAGAAGAGAGCGACAACTGACCATTTGCAATGAAAACCAAGTAGAAGAAAAGCAAAAGACGTTACATTACTTCTTTTTTCTTTCTTTTATGTGGTACAAATCTATCCGGTTCTTTGTACTTCACTAATGGCTTAAACTAGAACCCCTTGCAGGAAGGATTCAACATAATTATAGACAGAAAGAAAAAGGAGTAAAGCGGCAACTGACCATTTGTAATGAAATACCAAGTTGAAGATGAAAGTAAAGACGTTACATTTTCTTTTTTATTCTTTCTTTTATGTGGTACAAAATTGTAGTTCACTAATGGCTTAAACTAGAACCCTTTGCAGATATTTTTGCGGGACAGATTCAACACAAAACTATAGACGGACACGAAACAACAACAAAGCGAAAACTGACCATTTGTAATGAAATACCAACTTGAAGATGAAAGTAAAGACGTTACATTTTCTTCCTTTTTCTTTCTTTTATGTAGTACGTTCATTCCGGTCCTTTGTACTCCACTAATGGCTTTAACTAGAACCCCTTGCAGGTATTTTTGCAGGAAAGATTCAATATTACAGACAGAGAATAAACATTAGAGCGACATTTGACCATTTGTAATGAAATACCAACTTGAAGAAAGAGCCGAAGACGTTACATCTACTTCTTTCTTCTTCCTTTTATATGGTAAAAATCTATCCGGTTCTTTCTACTTCACTAATGGCTTTAACAAGAACTCCTTGCAGGTAGCAGGCGCGTAGCCAGGGGGGGGGGGGGCGGTGGGGGCGGTCGCCCCCCCCCCCACAAAACGCCGGCCAAAACAAAAAAAAAGAGACAAAAATAGAAGAAAGGAAGAGGACGTAGGAAGAAAAAGGATTAAGAGTCGAGAACGGTACAACGAATAGTCTTCTTTCTCTAATAATTTAATAAAACGTCTAAGCTTCCGCGCTTCGCGCGGGAGGGGAGGGGGGGGGGGGGAACTGAATTCAGATAAGGATTAAGAGTCGAGAACGGTACAACAAATCGTCTTCTTTCTCTAATAATTTATGAAACGTCAAAGCTTCCGCGGGAGGGGAGGGGGGGAACTGAATTCAGACAAGGATTAAGAGTCGATCGAGAATGGTACAACGACTCTTCTTCTTTCTTTTATAATCTAATAAAACTTCAGAGCTTCCGCGCTACAACTTCCGCGGAGGAAGGGGAACTTGATACAAAAAAGGATTAAGAGTCGAGGACGGTATAACGAATCGTCTTCTTTCTCTAATGAAACGTCAAAAGAAACTGAATTTAGATAAGGATTAAGAGTCGAGAATGGTACAACGAATCGTCTTCTTTCTTTAATAATCTAATAAAAGTTCAGAGCTTCCGCGCTATGCGCGGAGGCAGGGGAACTTGATTCAAACAAAGATTAAGTGTCGAGGACGGTACAGCGAATCGTCTTCTTTCTCTAATGAAACGTCAAAAGAAACTGAATTTAGATAAGGATTAAGAGTCGAGAATGGTACAACGAATCGTCTTCTTTCTTTAATAATCTAATAAAAGTTCAGAGCTTCCGCGCTATGCGCGGAGGCAGGGGAACTTGATTCAAACAAAGATTAAAGGGATCGTTTAACAATGTTAAATCTGAGATACAAGGCCCTACGTGTTATCAGTGTCTGTGATATGGTGTAATATTGAAGCCCTAAGAAAATTGCGCTTAAAAATAATCAAGAAGTGCCTCAAAAAGGTAAAAATCTTTGAGTGACCGGTTTTACCATACTCGTTTTCCCCAATAGACTGTAGTGTTATGAAAACCGTCAGGCGAACGGTTTTCAAAATTTGTAATTCCAATCATAAATATCTTGATAATCAGACAGGCGATCGGCTTGTAAAAGTCATGGGGTTCCTGACTGACCTAAAGGTTTATAATTATCATTGCATCATGAGCTAAATCAAGAATTTTATTTCAGAATCTGAGACAAAGTTACCGGATCCCTTTAAGTGTCGAGGACGGTACAGCGAATCGTCTTCTTTCTCTAATGAAACGTCAACAGAAACTGAATTTAGATAAGGATTAAGAGTCGAGAACGGTCCAACGAATCGTCTTCTTTCTCTTATAATTTGATGAAACCTCAAAGCTTTCGCGCTTCGCGCGGGAGGGGGGAAACTCCCCCCTCCCTGCACCCTTCCCCCTAGGGAGCGCGCTACGCGCGCTCTGTAAGTGATTAGCACGCTTTGCGTGCCCACTACCGCACCCCCTAAAATGAAATCCTGGCTACGCGCTTGGCAGGTAGTACTTTAGCAGGAAAGATTCTACACATAGACGGACATGAAAACAACAATAGAGCGACAACTGACCCTTTGTAATATTAAATACCAACTTCAAGATAAAAGTAAAGATGGTATTTTTTCTTCTTCTTTTGTTTCCTTTCTTTTATGTTGTATATTCATTCCGTTTTGTGTAGTTCACTAATGGCTAAAACTAGAACCCCTTGCAGGTATTTTTGCAGGACGGACTCAACATTATAGACGGGCAGGAAAAACAAAAGAGTGACATCTGACCATTTGTAATATGAAATACCAACTTGAAGATGAAAGTTAAGATGGTACAATTTCTTCTTCTTGTTTTTCCTCTCTTTTATGTGGTACAATCGTTCCGGTTATTTTGTAGTTCACTAATGGCTTAAACTAGAACCCTTAACGGTATTTTTGCAGGAAATATTCAATTACAGACAGAAAAATAATAGAGAGACAACTGACCATTTGTAATGAAATACCAACAAAAAGATCAAAGTAAAGACGTAACATTTTCTTCCTTTTTTCTTCTTCTTTCTTTTATGTAGTATACTCATTATGGTCATGTTTACTTATCTATAATGGCTTGAACTATATAAGCGTCTGCATGTAGTTTTGCAGACAAGATTGGAACATTAGGCAGCCGACTGACCATTTGGGTTGACATAGTACCAACTTGGAGACATTGCATTTACTTCCTCTTTTTCTTAAATTCATTTTGTACAAATGATTTCGATCTCTAATGGCGTGTAGGTAATTTGGGATTAACAAAAATAATTTTAAAAATGGTAGTCCGATTACTAACTGATAAGAAGTTTCATTTACGATTATCATTCCTTCCTTCTTCTAAAATAAAAAGTGTTTGCAGGTAACTTCGCAGGAATGAGTGGCAACAGAAAGACCACCCCAAAAACAGTCGGACAACTAGGTTGTGGGGTAAAAAAAAGATAAACGATGCTTAACAAGAGAGGGTACTCTTTAGTTTTTATTTACTGAAATTGATAAATTACAGAAGAGATCTAAATTATGAATTTAAAAAGGAACAGACAAGAGGTAAAACAAAAAAATTGATACACTAAGCAAAACACAATTTATTTCCTTAAAACGCAACAACTATTGAAACAAATAATTGTAACAAGCACCTACCAGAAACCATGTTGTAACAAAGTGTTTCATATTCCGATATACACATTTTAGGGCGTGGCTCACAATAGACACGCCCTTTTTCGATTTGCTTGTCGCGAATGGAGCAAAACGATGCACTAATAAACAATGTATTATTTAATCTTCGGATAACTCAAAAGAATTATAAGAAAATAAAGGAAAGGATTTTTTGAGCATTTCTGATCGTTAATTTTCTGTGTAAATAAAAATTATAACATTATAATATTATGTTGGTGAAGCAAACAATATATTTTTCTTATGGCTTTTGGAATAGCAGTGTAGATTCTAACATCTTTTTTTTTATTTTTACCCCTTCTATTTATGCTACACTATTCTAAGAATTTCATTAACTTAAGGGCCAACTTCAGGCTGACTGGGAACTTTTCCATATAATTTCTAAAGAAGAATATTAAGGTATGACTCTAAAAAAGTAAATCTATTATTCTAAACCTCTCTCTATAAATTTATCTTTCTCTCTCTCTCTCGCTCTCCTCCCCTCCTTTCATCCTCTCTTCCTCTGTCTAGCTATCAATCTATCTATCTATCTATCAATCTATTTATATATCCATCTGTCTGTCTATCTATCTATAGTTCTAAACCCCCTTTCTGCATGTGTCTTCTATCTATCTAACCCTCTATCTACCTGTCCCCTCTCTGTCTGTCAACCCTTCCCCCTCCTTTTCCATCATCTCTTCCTCTATCTTTCTATCTATATCTATCTATCCATCTATTTGTATATCCGTCTGTCTGTCTTTCTATCTATCTACCCCCTCTCTGTGTCTTCTATCTATATATCCGTCTATCTATCTATCTAACCATCTATCTACGTATCTATCTCCTCTCTATCTGTCTATCCCCCTCCTTTCCGCCCTCTCTTCCTCTGTTTATCTATCTATCTATCTATCCATCTATTTATTTATCCGTCTGTCTGTCTGTCTTTCTATCTATCAACCCCTCTCTATGTCTTCTATCTATCTATCTATCCGTCTATCTATCTATCTAACCATCTATCTACGTATCTATCCCCTCTCTATCTGTCTATCCATCCCCCTCATTTCCGTCCTCTCTTCCTCTGTCTATCTATCTATCTATCTATCTATTTATATATCGGTCTGTCTGTCTATCTATCTATATATACCCCCTTTCTGTGTCTTCTATCTATCTAACCCTCTATCTACCTTTCTCCTCTCTGTCTGTCTATCCCTCCCCTCCTTTCCGTCCTCTCTTCCTCTGTCTATCTATCTATCTATCATTCCATCTATTTATATATCGGTCTGTCTGTCTATCTATCTATCTACCCCCTCTCTGTGTCTTCTATCTTTTTAACCATCTATCTATACCTATCTAGCTTTCCCCTCTCTATCTGTCTATCCCTCCCCTCGATGTCATCCCCTCTTCACGCACGATCTTGACATTCGACCAGACCGAGCTTCATGACACGAATCCGTCATCGATCCCCTGGTTGAAATCGAAGCCGTCCATTTGAGACGTCGGGTTGGATGGCGAGTCGACGCCACGCCGCTCATCAGCGAGAGACGAGCTAAGCAAAGCAAAGAGAAAGAGCTGTAGACAAACGTAAGAGAGTGAGACGAGAAGATGGGAGGGTGAGAGAGAGGGGAGGGAGAGAGAGAGAGAGAGGGAGAGAGAGAGAGAGAGAGAGAGAGAGAGAGAGAGAGAGAGATGGGTGAGTGAGTGGGAGGTAGAGGGACGAGAGAAAGAGAGAAGAATGAAACATAGACAGGAAGAGGCAGAGATGACATGGATTTTTAGAGGGTGGGGAAAAGAAAAAACAGAGATAAGCGACTGAGAGATGAGATGAAGAGAGAGAAAGAGATACAGAGGGATAGAATGACAGAAAGACAGAGACAGACAGGAAAAGAAAAAAACAGAGATAAGCGACCGAGAGATGAGATGAAAAGAGAGAAAGAGATACAGAGGGAGAGAATGACAGAGAGACAGACAAGAAAAGAAAAAAAAAGATAAGCGACCGAGAGATGAGATGAAGAGAGACAGAGAGAGACAGAGAATGAGAGAGAGAGAACGACAGAGAGACAGAGACAGACAAACAGACAGAGTGGAGGAGAGAGGGGAAAAAGGCGGGAGGAGGAAATCTTACAAAAATGTTTGTTTTCATGCTCGTGCCAGGAGCCATGGATTTCACGCAGAACTGAATACCTTCCCTGTAGGCGGTTAAAGACGCTATCGTCAACTCGTCCTGACATAATCGTCTGCGGAGACAGTCAATTTGAGAGTCAGAATGCTGTTGAGTTAATGCCCTTCTCACTTTCAGAGTTATATGTACTGGTTAAGAAGAAAATGGAAGTATAGAGTATATAGACCATACATTTTGAGGATAATGTTTTAATTTCTAGCTATTCATTTTGGGGGTAAAATGAACGCAAACCGACAAGAAACGTAAACACTTCAAAATCGCGTGACTAAATGGGTAAACACTGTACCGCTATTAATCTCGTTAATCTTTCTTGAGCACTTTAATGTGATAATAAATCCTGTTCAATTTATCAAACATTGGAAGGTCTCGGATTCGAAACTCGTTTAATTCCCATTGGAAAGGAATTAGGACTCGATTTTCAGTCGCTTGGGACATAAATCCGTAGGTCCCTGGTTGCCTATAAGAATACGTTCTCATTTTTCTATTATCGTCGTCATCATCATCATCATCATCATTATCATTACAATCGTCGTCGTCTCCATCCCCTTTCTCCTCCACCACCAGCACCACCACCACTTCATGACATCAAAGAGGTTCTTTGCATTCAAACTCAAGATTGGCATTTCGAGTTTTCGCCTCCAGTTTTGAATTATTTACTGTAGGTCTACCCATTACCATGTTTAAATAAACATGTTAAGAAATACCGTCCGTAGGGAAGAATTATAAGCGAATTTCAATCAATTAGTCCATCAATCAACCACCATCATCATAATCAGCGTCATCATGATCATCGTCATCATCATTGTTATCATAATCATCATCATTGTCATCATCATCACCATCATAAACCTGAACTCTTCAAGAAACATCTCTAAACATATCTTTTTCAATTATGCATTTAATTAAATCATGGTTCGTAGATTAATTTTAGATATTTATTTTTGTTGTTGATTATTGTTTTGTAGAATAAGATATTGATATTGGTTTTAATTTTTAAGTGTAGAAGGTATTATCTTGGATGTAAAGCGCATTGACAATTCTGTCAGTTCTGAAATGCGCAGTATAAAAATGTATTATTATTATCATCATCATCGCCGTCATAATCACTACCACCAGTCATACTTTTTATCAACGTCCTCATCATCATCATCATCATCACCATCATCACCACTAGTAGCATAATTTTTTATCACCAACATCGTCATCATCACCATCGTCATCATCACCAACGTCATCATCGTCACCGTGTTTATTACTACCACCGCCACTGCCATGCACCACCATCGCCATCATTATCACCACCACAATCATCACCACCACCACCATCACCACTAGCACCACCACCACCACCATCATCATAATAATAATAATAATAGTGGGTTCTTGTGTAGCGCTCATGTCAGTCAGATTTGACCCTCCTGGCGCTCCCGATTATTACCCTGGCTTTAGCATGGCTGCCATACGGCGCTCTAGCATTTCAAGGAATCAATTCCTACACTGTGAAAAATTTGGGCAATATTATTTCAACACTTTGCCCAACGTTGTGCCAATAGTCAACCCAACCATCTATTGGGCAATATTTTGCCCAGTGGTATTGGTAAACGTAAGTACCCTACTTCACACGTGCATAATTGTTTCGTATTTTGACCAAAATTTGGGCAAAGATATGACCCTTCAACTGCCCGACTACGGTAGCCCACTTGTTGGGAAAATCTTGACCAACTGTTGGGCAAAATAGGAAACAATTTGCCTAATAGATGGTTGGGTTGACTATTGGCAAAGTGTTGGAAAATATTGCCCAACCTTTTCACAGTGTACCAGGTACCCATTTACCCATCATCATCATCATATAATCAATTGTCATCACCTTGATAATTATGATGATGATGACGATGATGATTATCATCATCGTCGTCGTCGTCGTCGTCGTCGTCGCCAGTTAACGTAGCAGGAATACAACGTCATGTTCTTTAATATCAACTTATTCAGAGAGAGATCATGGATGTCACACTCACCATCTTTCAATGGGATATAGCACTGGGATCTTAAGCTCTGGGAGCTCGGGCTTTACTCTGTCTGAATCTCGATTTTGACTGCATCTCGTTTCCACCAGAGAGGTGTAGGGGAGGAGGCGGAATAGTTTTTGAGACCAGTGGCGTATCTAGTATTGAATAGAGATAATTAAACCCTCCCCCTGCTGAACCCCCTCTCCCTCTAAATTCCATGATTTCTTAAAAGTAATGATGATAAATAGAACTTGCAATGATACCAGGTACACATTTTGAGTGCACCCCCCCCCCCCCCACCCCCTCCGCCGTGATATGGGGGAGAGGATTCGGCCCCCTCCTCAGCACGTTTATGATTTCTGCAAACGCCTCTGTATACGCGGATAAAACAGTACACCGATTCAATAAAATATTCATTTTATATATTCAACTTCAACAATGTTACTTTGTCCTCCTGATGACCGAAAGTTTGCCTGATATAGCGATAACTGCATGTGTGGACATTGCATTCTTACGTGTATGATAGGCCTTCAATAACTCAAAATATACAAAATCATACTTGATTGGTTGAAGGCAGAACAAGAACACACCAGACTTATCAAGGAGGATAATGATGCTTCAAGGTCAAATCCTATACCGATTACAGGTGAGATGCAACACTTTGGCGCGAAGGTTAGACAATCCTAGCGATAACTGGCATTTGCTTACATCTTCACAATGGTTGGTATGCAGAAAAAGCATGTCGACTTCCTTTTCTATATAACAAAAATGTGGTTATTCGGAAAAACAGACACTTTGTGGCAAACAACTTCCAGTGTGTTAGATAAATACCACAATTTTAACAAGCTTTCAACGTATTCTCAAATTTCTCCAAGGTATATCTGTCCATCTCACCTTTAAGATCTTCATATTGAAGCAAACTTTGAAATTACAAAACTGATGTGGAGTCGCTCTTTTTTTTTTTTACTTGGCAAACCGCGGTGTAATTGAGATATGGTTAATAACATGGGAGCGCACGTGTACAGGACTTGTCGACAAACAAGATTTTCTTCCGTAAACGCCAGGCGCCACATACATATTTGCTTTTGCTCAGCAGTCTTTCCAATAATAAAACACACACTCAACAAGCAATAGAGGAGAGAGAGAGATGGGGGATAATACCAAAAAGAAACGAAGAAGCAAAAATCATCGTAATGAAATCGAACTACATGGGAATATGCAGACAAAATGATGTATCCAGATCACTCTCTTCTTATTGAGCTGGCCTTGTTCTCTCAATTTATTGTGTCGTCTGATGTATTATTTTGGTTTCTTTGCAGACAATTTGACCGACTTTCTTTTCTTGCCCCCTTTCTTTTTCTTTTTCTTCTTCTTTTTTTGCGGCTACATTGGAATTTAGATGGTCGCATTTCTGTCTAATAATCAGCCTATATGTATGTTTGTCATTTTCCTTCAAAACGTCTGTCTCCTAACTTTCATTTTAGACCAAAAAGATAAACCTCTGTTTATCCTCTCTCTCCCTATCTCTCTCTCTCTCTCTCTTTATCCTTCTTTCTCCCTCCATTTTTCTTCGTTCTGTGTCTCTTCTTTAAATTTAACATTTCTTTCGATCTATATCTCTCTTTTAACATAATTTTTATAGTGACATTTAATTGTAGAAATTATGTTTATACTATCTTCTCTCTGTGTATTTTCATACACTCTCTACCTCTTTCCTTCCTCTTTCCCACTCTCTCTCTCTCTCTCTCTCTCTCTTTCCACACAATCTTCCCCCTCCCAGCCCGTCTCCCTGTTCTAATCCAAGCATTTATCTGCCTGTCTGTCTGTCTGTATTTACCTTTTTCTTTATTTCTCTCTCTCTCTTCTCTCTCTCTCTCCTCTTTCTCTCTCTCTCTCTCTCTCTCTCTCTCTACCCCCTGTTTCCCCCTTCTCTCCTTAACTCACACCTTCACTCCCCATCTTCCTCTCCCTGCCTTCCAAGAGTGTCACCATCCAACCCTCTACATACACGTACAATGGGTTATCTACGGAAGATCTTAACACACTTTCCTTCCACCGAAACTGGTAGTATTTGGATAATGCCTCATTCCCGGTCGATATCAATGCGTACACATTGAATGAGGATAAGCAATTAGCTAAATGGGCATGTAAATGGGCAGCCCCAGTTTATTTTCACCCCAGGCATGGCCTGTATATGCAACCTATATTGATCTACACGTATAGGAGTATGGTAAACGGCGATCTGACATCGCTTCGAACGGCGACATTTTGCCCTGGGCATTGTTACGTCACCGGACTTAGTCAGAGACAATGAGGTAAAGGACTTGGAGTGCGACTGTGGTTTAGGTTAGGTTTAGGTTGAAGGTTGAGTTAGGTTATAGTATCATTTCCTGAGATTAACTTAAGTGAAGAATTCACTTAAACGTGTTGGAAACTGATCGCGTTGCAGTTGCCGCCGAAGAGCGTGTCGTACAATAATGCAGCCTTTCCATGGACAATTTAATGTAGTTGCATTTGACTTTTGGTTGCGTTCGGAAGGCAAGGGGATGTTTTGCATGCTTGCATTTTTTGTACATGACCCATGATTAGTTTCTATATACTCTAATATACGTAAGCCTAATTACACATTGGTGAACAGAGATATTGATTGTGCACCTTCAAAGAAAAGAAGAAAGAATAAAGAATAAAAATACAAAAAAAAACAAGAACATGATAGGAAAGATAATCGGCAATGTTCGTTAAAATTTTGACAACATTTTACATGAAGATTACTTCTTTGTATAAATATTCAATTCGATTTGCATTTTAGGCTTGAGAAAATAATATTAAGGCATATAGGGCAATAGTAATTAAACGACTCTATCCATTTAAAACATGGAAGAAGACAAAAATCATATGACGCCACGGGTTCGCACGTCTTCTGCACGATTACTAGTTCTCTTTATTTGGCCACGCCCTATTCTGTTCTCTTTTTTTCCTTCTAATTACTAGCCACGCCCATGCGTACGCCCACGCGTTCGCGTACAAACCCCGCCCACCTGTTGCAACATACACAATTTACTGAAAATGTTTCTCGAGCTTGTACGAGATGATAGTCCTCCAATCCACCCATGCCATTACAAAAAAAAAATCAACATGCTTAAAACGACACTTTCCAATGATCTTGATTCATTCAAGGTTATATAGGTATTTAAAATGTTTACGTATATGTTAAGTTAAAAATCGATACGTAATGTGTCATTTTCGTTCTTCAAGATTCACATTAGTGCCGCTGGAGCGGTTTATAGAAAAAAGGAAAGAAATGAGAAGGGGTTATAAAAGTGTGCCAAATCCACTATCCTAGAATCGCTTCAAATTATGCCGATTTTTGGTTCAAATGGAGAGGAATATGGACTAGGATTGTGGTGAAGGGTTTTACAATACCGAGCAGTGTTATCGTTTGCGTATAATACAAAATGAAGTTGGAAATACAGGATGAATGGAGACATTGTACATACATCATTAGAAGATGATTAATAAGGGAAAGTAATGAATTAACAACTTTGTTATCGTCACTCTCAGAATTGTTAAATTCAATATCATTGAATTTAGCTGTTTGAGTGGGTGCAGAAGTAGGGCTATTAGTATTAGTAGTTTGATAATCAAAAGGATAGTTAAAGCGTATCTGCCATAGTTTACAGGAGGGATTAGACTGCCCTCCAAGGTCACTGGACAGGTGGTTATCTCATCAACTCAGCTCTCAGTTAACATAAGAAAAAGAGGATCATGGGGGACCAATGGTCACCGATTAGGTATGGTTTGTTATATAGAGGGCGCAAGTAGCTACAAGTAGTGCAGTGGGCCTTTAAAGAAGATAAACATGAAACGTACAGCGAGAAGAATAAGATAATAATTTATAGAGGGTTAGAAGGAGAGAAGGAGAATGAGAAAAAACAGAGAGTAGGGGAAATGGATTAGGTAACGAGTGACAAGACAAGGGGGAAAGAAGATATGATCGGGAAGGGGGAGGAGAAAAAGAGGATAAGAGTTCAGAGAAAGAGGAAGTGAGAAAAACGTAGCGCGAGAGAGAGGGAAGGAGAGAGAGAGAGAGAATGAAAGAGAGAGATAGAGTGAGAAATAGAGAGAGAGAGAGAGACAGGAGACAAACAAAACAAGGAGAGTGTGTGTGGGGGGGGGGGGGGGGAAAGAACTTGAGTTCGGAGGAAAGAGAATGAGAGAATGAGGGCAAGAAATAGAGGGAGGCGTATAGACAGATAGGCAAACAGACTGACAGACAGAGAGCGAAGGAATGGAAGGGGGAAAGGTGGGAAAACTCGGAACACCACAAGTCACAATGTGACAATCGTGAAATCGACACCATACCTGATCAATACAGAAAAATCGACTCCTAAAGACCCACACTGATATCGCTCGGTAACTGGTCAGTTCATGGTCAACCATCCCCCCCCCCCCCACCCCACCCACCCTGTCCGTCAACGGTCAGTCTCTTTGTGGTCAGACCTTTGAAAGATGTCGGTGAATGATCGGGACAATGATTACGATGACTCAACTCCAATCTCATTATAGTGTGATCTGAACGGAAAGAGGAGTTTGCGGTTTATACACGGTTACTCTCGTTTGAAAGAGCAAAAAATGTATGCTCGGTATAGAGAGAGAGAGAGAGAGTGAGAGTGGTCGATGACGCTAATTTTGTTTATTATTTATTTATAAAGATTTGTGTTCAAGAAGGGGTTGTACAGACCTTCCCAAAGAGAAGGATTTAAGAGAGTTAAAATAGCGCACAATAATTATGTTATGGTGAATTTTCACGACACTGAAAAATGCAAAAGTGACAAAATTCACCCAAACAATGATATTTGTGAATCGGATAATAATTTGATTGTGCATGAGTACAGTAATGAGTATTGAATATTCTTTCAATGTTGTATAATGTTTACATGTATAAGTACAAACTAAGAAGTGTCGTAGCCAAGTCTATGGATGCGAAGGTCGCGGATTCAATCCTCGCCATGGACCATAAATGTAAATAAGAAAAAGCTCACACTCAGCTTCGTGCAAGTGAGTAGCTTGTCAACTATATTCCTGCAGATTATTTACGTTTCTTTTGCTTTAAAGTATAGGCCTACTTGACGAATTCTTCACATTAACTCAAATTTAGCTCATCTCCGTAGGTATCTTATCTAAATAGCCGCTCTATATCCAGGTGTGAAAAACTGACCCATACAGGATGTGTAAGTCATTGTCGTGATTGTCCTTACAAATTTGATGCTGATTTTTAAAACATTCTGGTCTTGAAATTCGATGAAGGCTCAAGTAACTGATTAGAAACTCTCGAAAAAGGAAACGTGTTCTATTCGTTGTTTGGTGTATTCATAACAGGTATATGTCTACCAACCTTAATGTTTTTTAGGCAAACTTGTACCGTTTGCGCAAACTCTTTGATCCTTGTAATATATAGGCCCACTTGCATGTCTTTTGTGCCATTAGCCTACTTCTATCTCCACTGTGTTATTCTTTTTTTTCTTAAACAGCTCAAATTCCAAGTTGTGTTTTTTTGACGTTGTGCTATCTTTTTAAAAGTAAATCTCTACCGTAACTATGCTGTCGTATCCATTTACACCATTAAGAGGGTAAATCAAAGGAAAATGAAAGACAAATCAGTCCTTTCCAAAAACGAAAATAAATCGAACGCTCTTTTGTCGATGGCCGTCCGTACATGCTGCTCTCCAGACGATACACTTATTGCAATCGAGCGAGAGCGCGTATCGATTAGATAAGTGGTTGGTAGCTAGACTCTCTTCAGATCGATTTCAGTTAAAATACGCTTCAACGCCTCAAAAGTTCAGAATCCAACGGTTTTTTATTTTGTTTTTAGCACTCCTCCACACCTACCGACAGAATCAAATAGCTACTTTGTACCATCCTTAATTTTTCCCTCTCCCTTTCGCATTATTTGATAAATGGAAAAAGGAAATTCTTGAACGAGCCTAATGATGCAGAGCTGAAATAAGGGAGCGCGCTTCACTTGTTGCTCGGTTGTGAACTGAAACGGGAAAAGGAGAAAAACTTGGGAAGTATTTTTTCTTATTTAAACAGAAGCAGCTTTGCTCGATTAAGCGATGAGATTCTTAAAAGCTGCGATCGGAAAGTCATTTTCCGCTACATGTCACTACAGATAAGTAAAATACAACCGCCATTTACATATTTTCTCCACGCATTACTTGCAAATGTATCGCCGGGGCTCGCAAAAAAGTACAAGACTAGCGGACGTACAAGTAACTATAGCTCGTAGTGCTGTGCGCGCTTGATGTATCAATAGCTTTTACCCTTTTTCTTCGGCCATCCCCCTTTCTTTTCTTTTCTTCGCATGCAAATATTTCATATCCTGGCCACTCAATAGGTAACATGCCGAGCGTTTAGGCTCATGTCACTTCGTGTTAATTTATACCTCATCTCTTTTACAAGATCTGTCACATAATCTCGTGCGATTTCCTTCGCCTATTTCACGCTCTTATCCACACCAGTCTTGCTACTGTCATCTCATACAAGCCGCAAACACGCAAGCCTGCCTTTTTCTCAAACATCTTCTTTTCCGCGGATAAACTTCGACAATTTTAATGACGTCTTTCTTTCGCCAGATCTCAAATAAAGCTCACTTACCAGGGTAATTCACTGTCGCAACAAAAAAGGTCAGATTCAGACTTTTTGATGATGATAAAATGTGAGGGTTGTGATCAAGACTCGCTGAATAATTTAAGCAAATAATTATTATGCATGGCGCGTTGTAGGTTGATTTCTTTTTTTGTTCTCCGTCAGAAAAGGGAAGAGTGACACGGTATGTCATTCCGTTTATTTACTTTATGTTTATTTTCTGTCAATATTTCCGTTTCAAATTATCGGTGTTCAAATTATAGGGCACATCACTCTATATATACTCTCTCTCTCTCTCTCTTTCTAATCCTCTCTCCGCGATTACTACTTCTGCTACTATTACTACTGATACTATTATTACTGCTACTACTACTACTACTACTACTACTACTACTGCTGCTACTTCTACTACAACTAATTTGACTATACTATAATTTGACGACAATGACCACTATTAGTACAATACTACTATTATATTAATACTGTAACTAGTACTGATACTACTACTTCTTCTACTTTAACTACTATGGCTACTACTACGACGACGTCGATGACTACTACTACTTCTACTATTGCAATCTATACTAATTGTCGCAATACACATACTACCAATTACATGTATTACAAGCAAAAACATCATTTAAGTCCCACTACATTAAAAAAAACTCTCTGACGAATACTGACAGCTCAATAAAACGCACAAGAAGGCCTATTGGAAATGACGTCATTACAGAATGAGAAAGTACCAATGAAGAAGTTCTACACAGTTCTACACAAAGGAAGAGAAGGGAATGAAACATTAGTGGCAATAATTATACATTAAACCGTGTGACTCAATAAGATTTCGTTTATACAAGCATTTAAATTGTTTGACTGTTTTACTATTCTTGAATTTCGATGGGAATTTATTAACAGTAATACTAATAATGATGATGATAATAATAATAATTATTTTCATTATAATGATAATGAAACATTAAAATTGTATGTGTAATAACAGTTTCTCGGCATGTTCAAAAGTTGAAAAACGTTATAACGTTATGTGATTGAGCTAATTATATAAAAATTTGCAAAGTACTTTAGAAAGATAAACAAAATTATAAAAGATTAAAGGTAATACAAAGTTTTGGGAAATTTCGAAAAATGGGTGGATAGTGATTCTTTACAATTTTGATATATTTGGATGCCCCTGTGGATGTATTAAAAACACCAGAAATGTTAGCCCCCAAAACACTTCTGCTTTCGAGAAAAATTGAATATAAAGATTTACCGGTGCTCCCGGTAAATTTTGATAAATTTCGAATAGCTCCTACGGCCGTACAATGATAGATGCGACCATGGAAATCTCAGAGTATATAGTTGTGGTATATAATTTCAGAACGAGAATAGCTAATCGGTCAATTTTAGTCAATAAACATTGTTTTATAGCTTAATAAATATCTTGACCTTGAGAGGGAGCTATTCAACATAACGTGTTTATTATTTACAATTTCATAACTTTAGAGTCGATTTCGACCGCGACAACGATAACTGAATATTGTAGGATCGAATATGCTTCCAATATGTTCATTTGAACCAAATTCATGACCCCATACCAAAACTTTGTATTACCTTTAAGTTTTTAGTTTATTGTGGTGAAATCAATAACTTGATCCAATATAATTATGAAAATGAATCGAGTTTTGAGACATAACAATGACAGTTTCGTTCACAGATCACAATATCCAATCCTCCCTCGACTATACTGTTTTAGAGTAATTAGTCCTTTCGGCAGATTCAATTCATGTTTTCCCATTATTTGAGTAAATCATTGCTCGGCATCCTACACCTTTTATGAGATGACGCAGACGACCGATACATCACAAACCTTGATCGACGCGATCGCATCAACCGATAGCTACGGCGGCATCTTCTGAAAACTCTGAAATATTGCTTTATGAATGATGACGTATGGCCTCGAGTCTAATTAATAGCTATATCACTCAGGTTGTGCCCGCTGTCATCTCGAATCGTGACTCGGCTGGATAAACTAACGGGTTGATGGCCATTTTTACAAGATTATTTACTTCCCCTACTTTCCCGCCTACCTCCCTCCTTTCCGTCGCCTTTTCTATTCTATTTCTTCGCGCGAAGTCCTATCTGAAGATTCTACCTGTCCGGCTTGGTTTGAGCGGAGTGAGATCGTGACAGCCCCGCTGATCCCTCGGGGAAGATGTCGGGCAGTGCATCGATGTGTCGTCAACATGGCATGGACTTTTACTTCAACGTGAAAATAATATACTTTTAGCCTTGATTCCTTCAGGGGTGCTTGGATGTTCATGGACAACAAATTTCACTCTTCAGTTTTCTTAGCCTTTTAGCCATTTCGATGATGACAAACACATTTTAGCATTTTGGCATGAGTAGGCCTACATGATGATTCAAGTATAGCAGAAATGAAGGTGACAAAGAAAGTTCAAACTATACGACTCGAATCTTCTTCACATGTATTACACCTATAAACACGATCTTAAAATGAAATCATACTTTTGTTTGTCCATCCTTTGTCACCGTTTACAAGCAGTTCATCTGGGCCAGTATTATCCCCATTTTGTTTGAGCTTCACACTTTTACTATCCGTATAATAGGATCTGTCTTTAGATATAACGTCCCTACGCGCTTAAAAAGTGCTTTGGAAATTAAATTTACTTTCAATTTCCGCCTATTATGGTCATATAGACATTTGTTTTGTCTATGCAATATGGATATCATTATATCATTACAATCATTACACGACATAATTACTAAACTTACTATACAGTATCTTTGAACTGGCTTGCATATTAATAATAATAATCGAAATGATAATACTAATACTATATATTAATAATAATTATAGTGGGTTCTTTTATAGCGCTGATGCCTGTCAAACTTGCTTTAGCATGGCTGCCATTATGGTACTATAGCATTTTAATGAATAAAATTCCTATCAGGTACACCTCACCTGGGTCGAGTAGGGCAAATGTAGAGAAATGTCTTGCCACATGCAGGACATTGGTGCTGCAGCGCGAACCACGAATCGCGAACCATTATGGTTCACAGTCCGGTGACTTCATGATATTACTACTACTAATAATCATGATCATAATAATAATAATGATAACGAAAACAAGGATAATGAAACTAATGATAACAATAATAATAGTAATAGTAAGTGAACGTACGACATGACCAAGTTTGTAGCTTTAGCAACCAATTTCAACGCAGACTGAATCCCCTACCACATGGTAACAGACAGGGAATACGGGCGATTCAAAAAAAATTAAGGGGGGGGGGAACATGGCAAAGGTTTTGGAGACCTTTTTTCTGTTCGCTTGACAGATATTTTTAATGCAATTGCGCTGTTGAAGACGATTTCGATCCGAACCCTGTGTGTATAGTTCCCAAGAACACCATCTGTCTCGCAGACACCGAAACCACCTGCCCCTGATTTGTGCCCAAAGGGCGTTTCGCAATTTTACGTCATTTATAGTTTTGCAAGAAGACGAAGAAAGCTACATCAAAAAGGGACTTTGTAAATATCATTGCCAAGGGCGTCGACACATCTTCAGGATTGGGGAAGAGGGGGGAAATCCCCCGAATTAAATACACGGTCAATTTTGTCAGCGTACATATACAAGTAAACAGGTGCATTTAGTACTGAACGACTTATACATTAAATATTTTTATCTTGCTATATACAGTGCGTCCAACAAAAAATGAAACGCGAAAGAAACGATAAATATGAGAAAACTTTTCAATCGCAACTCTTAACAAAAGAGGAGGCCCAGGAGTTATATTAGAGACCTCACTTCCTTGTGAAGTTGAATCCACTCCCTAGAAGAGTTTTGACTCACTCTTATGATAGTTGATTTCGTGGATAGTGTCCTTTAGGCGAGGCATTAATCTACAATTGCCACTCCATACCCAGGAGAGAAATGGGGACCTGGTAGGGTGACGAAAGCATTTGTGATAGTATAATTGCCATATGCCCTTATGGTGACCATTATGGTAGGAATACTCCCCAGGGAGTGGAGATGGGTCCACATTGTGCGTGAATGAATCCGATGATCGGGTAATAATAATAATTATCTGTAAAATGTCTAGAGACGGTATTTCGTATCAAACGCTATATAAATCCAGATTATTAATAATATTGAAGTGGATTTCCACTTAATAACTAAGTTGGGAGAATAAGAAGTCTTGAATTGATAAATGAATTCTCTTCTCGACTTACATCTCCAATTAGCCTACAAACATCACATACATCTCAAGGTGGTTGTGTGTAATTTGTAAAAACATGACACGCAATGCATTTTCCCGCCCAAGTAGACTGGCAACAAATGCCACATGTTGGCTGTCTGCAGTATGACGTACATTTGTTTTCGAGACGCAAATGTTTTCATTTGAATTACGGAAGTCGTAGAGTGCAACAGGGGTCAATGAAAATGTTAGATAATAAATAAAATGTAATGTTATAAATAAACGATATTCTAGATTCTTATCAGGGGCTTAAAAAGTAAGAACTATGGAGGAGATGATAGGTTACAGTTTGCAAAATGACAAATTTTCGAAAGTAATAATTGAGAAGGATTTCTAAATAAATATTATTTAACTTTTGAGGGCTTTCGAAACAAACTCCTAAAATTGTACATAATCTATGATTATAATGATGATAGTGATAACGATGATGATGATGAAAGATGGGGATGGTGATCATAATAATGATAATAACAATTATAATGATGATTCTAATAATAATATTAATTTAAAAAAATGAGATAACAAAAAAGGATTATTTATAAAACTGATGTAATTATGAAACCATATGCAATCGCTGAATGAATGTTGATGAAAGTTTATTAGCGACATTTTTGGATGTTTTCAAGACGGTCAGGTTGGGTACCATTTTAAATCGATGATATCGTTGAAGGGAAGCGGGACAAACTAATATACGGTGTTGAAAAATGTATTCGGTCGATTAAAAATATTAGTCATAATCAAAGTTTGATGACGTTATAGAGGCATATCACTGCACTGATTGACGTGCAGTCAATGGGTTATCTGGTCATACCTTATGCACACACCAGGGGCCCCCTTTTTCTATATCAGAACCGGTGGACACTTGTCTTGCAAGATTGTTTTGGTTGCGTAGTTATCGGGAATAGGGGAAACCCCGTAATTTAGAAGAACATCTATCTGATTGATAACGTTGCAATCATTGTGGAATTCTAGCGAGTAAACTCATTAAATAATATTAAAAATAAATTAAAATTTTAGGTTAATATTCATATTGTCTCTCTTCACATCTATTTTCGTCATAGTTTCTCTTTCTCTTTCATTTCCCTTTTAATTTCTTAGCAAATTCTTGGTAATTTTCTTCTCCATTAAGGGGCTTCCCCCACTCCCAACAACTACGCAACCATATTAATCTGCAGGAGGCCGTTTCTCGAAACCGTCAGAAGTCTAACTTCTTAAACATCCCATTGAAACGTGTGTTATAGAATTAACACGCGTATCTACGAGAGTGTCCATGGTCTAAGATGTATGACACTTTCGAGAAACTGGCCCCAGGTGTCTTTAATTTTCATGGAGTGCTATATACAACCCCAACGTGTCCCTTTAATCTTGTCACGGTCCCATGCCCCGCTTCTCTGGCGGCCATGCGGTACGAATTTGCCCCCTTCCTCGCGCCCTCGCCCCCCTCGGATGTGAGTCACCTACTCGGTGGACGGACACAGGGCTCAAACAAGATAAGAAGTCATCCTATAAGAAATAAGAAACTAGAAAATAATCACAGAATCGAGAGTAAAAATGGAGGAAAATCCTTGCCCCTTAACAATAAGAGATCATCAAATTCCAGAGGAGTCAAGAACTGAGACGAAAAAGAGGGAGAGCCGTTGCTTTCGTTCCTCGCCCCCCTCCTTCGTAAAGTTCCTAAAATAATATACCCTTTCTTTTAGTATAGTTCGCTTCGAGACTGTTAAGTTTCTTTCTTTCGTATTTATAATCTTTCGGTATGTATTATTTGATGCTGGGCAGGATATATCTCGGGCAGGCTGTTAGGAGCAACTTCGTGACAGTTCATAATGACTGTATTCCAATAACAAGGCTTCTTCCCCAAGCTTGCCAAGTTATGAGCGAAGAATTATTGCATACCTTGTTACCAATCATTATAGTTAAATTATCCACTATTAAAATACAAATTTTGTTTGCACAAACAGTGGCAGATTTTTTTATATATTTTTTTTTTTTTTTTTTTTTTTGGGGGGGGGGGCACATTTGGCTCGTGCCCCCTCTTTTTAAGTGAATTTTTGATTTCCTTTTCCCTTTTTTTTTCCTGCTTTTCATAGATGAAGTCTTGAAAAGGACACTGAAAAAAATCCCAATTGCTTCTTTTGTATTTTGTTTTGTTGTTGCTAGTCAGCAAATTTTACACGGAAAAAGTACACCATTCTGAATCCGCCCTTTGCATATACCTACACATTAATATCACCGTGAATTTAGTAATGTTTTCATAACGTTTACAAAACACCCGCGCATATAATTATAATCAGACTACAGGTCTATTTTACAGAATCGATGTAAACCATTTTTGTTAAATTTGACAATTTGATATGAATAATATGCGAACACAATTGAATGCATGTAGAAAGCTTTCCGAAAAATGTATTTACCCTATTTTTTTATTTGATCTCGTTAATGCCAAGTTACAGCAAGGCATGACGATCCTCGTGTTAGGCTAACTATGACCTTCTAAATAATTTATGTCATTCATTTCAATATTTTCAGTGATTTTTTTCAATCTTTACAAGCCACATAAAATTCTTTCTGTGCCACATTGTATTTATCATGGGATAGATATACCAATGTCTTTTAAGATTATTTTACAGTTTCCATTGCAAGATTACTCTATATCGGTGTTACAAGAGTTGACAAAGAGCTAATTAAGTTAATGTGTAATTCTGCAAAGCCATTATGTTGAAAAGTGCAATTCTTCTGTCATTATTGATGCAATTTGTTTGCTTGAATAATCCCAAGACCAGGGTATGAGAGTGTGCTATATAAAAGTGTGTCAAATGCAATGCGCTGAAGAAGAAAAAAATCACCTTAACACTTAATTAAGATTCTTATCAAAAGTTTGTATCAGTTCTAAAAGACAAAAATACGTTAATTATCATAACTTTATTATTCCTTTTTTTTTTTTTTTCAGAACGGATCGGGATTAATTGAGCAAACGAGCGACCGTGCAGAGGTGAAGAAAGCGACCGAAGTATTATTAATGTGAAAAATTGAAAGTAAATCAATGCTATACTCTGAATTGAATTGAATCACTGGCAGCGAAACGTCCATTCATTTTGATACTTCACACGAAAATTGTCTTTCGACATATTTCAGTCGCATTAATAATACCTGCAAAGAAACCGCATGATTTAAGGAAGCGAAGACGAGTACAAGGGTATCTTTTAATAGGCTTGTAAGGACTAGTAGAGGGTTCACGTGGTGTTTCTCGTCGGGGAGCGCCCGGCAGGACGTGAATCACCGATCCGCTCTACGGACGCGAGGCATCACAGAGATAAGAATACTCATCCCGATCCGTTTTGGAAAAACAAACACGAAAGAAATAATAAAGTTAGGATAATTAACGTATTTTTTCCTTTTAGAACTGATAAAAAATATGATAATAATCTTAATTAAGTGTTAAGGTGTTTTTTCTTCTTCAGCGCATTGCTTTGACACGCTTTTAGTTTTAAATAGTCTATACTCTTATACCCTGGTCATGGAATTATTCAAGCAAACAATGTGTGCACCATCTTCATTCTGGACCCCTATGCAAAATAGCACTCGTGTTGATCAGGGTGTTTCATCCCACAAGTTGTAAACAAATAAATAAATGAAATAAAATGAAATTGCTCTTGAGAATCTTTCTTCCATAATTATTTCATAGAATCATTCATTAAATACAAATTCGTTAAATTTATTTTATTCGCAAGAAATGTCTTTATTCAAACCCCCCCCCCCCAAAAAAAAAAAAATAAGATTGAAAAGGAGAATTTATTTCTACATAACATGGCGCTATATGCAAGACCCTCAACTTTACGCAATATCTTACTCAAGTTCTTCTCATAATAATATTATGCGTAACCATGCACGTTGTAATTAATAGTATAGACTCGTTGATATCTCACCGTACTCATTCATATTTTATATCAAGGTTTTAAAAGGATACAGGTTTTTAAGGGAAGTCTTGACTATAGATGCATAGTAGAATGGTGTTCTTTTTGTTACACAATTTATAGTCTTTTTGACATAAATATTAAACACAGACAATACTGAGTGTTGTTTTGTTTCTAACTCGTCACACCAAGTGATACGGATTGTCAATAACGTCATATATCGAATATTACTTTGGACATGAGGATATGATTAGTATAGCTTAGTGGCAAAGGCAATAATCCCCTCCCCTTACAAGGGTATCATTTACACCACAGACGGGGAGTAGAGGCAGTGGCGTAGCCCCCGTTTGAGGGGCACTTCGGGCGGGGGGGGGGGGGCTGGTCTTATTATGAAAAATGCAATAGGGTGGTAAGTGATGTTCTTATCAGTATATCATTTTTTTCTATTTCCCTTCTGCTCTTTCCCATCATTCTTTTAATTTCACTTAAATTAGCCTTTTCTTCTTTGTGTTCCTTTCTACCAAACTATCTTTATCTATATCTGTTTATCTTTCTTTCTCTTTGTACTTCTTCTCCTCCTCCTATACTTCTTCTTCTTCTCCTTCTTCTCTTCTCTTTCTTTTCCTTCTTTTTATTCTTCTTCTTCTTCTCCTTCTTCGTCTTTTCCTTGTTCTTCTTCTTCTTCTTCTTCTTCTTGTTGTTGTTGTTCTTTTTCTTCTTTATGCCAGCCATTTCTTTGATAGGGACATGGGCAGCTCCCCTAGTAGCTACGCCATACTTGAAGAAATATGAACTATGAATCATACTTATTGGTCTAAGTAAAAACAAAATACGAATAATACGCGCACAATGTAAATTTACCCTTGTATCCGACTGCAGTATTAAGGGGCGGAAATTTGGAAAGACGCGGTCTTTAGTGCTAACTTCAAGACCACTTAGTGCTTCGACCCTTTTGCATGAACGAGACGTTTATATCGGAAAAGCCCGGAGCAGAGGAAAAAGAATGACAGAATACAGGGACAAAGATGTCATTTCTAGAAGGGGGTGCAAGGCACACCTCCCCCCTTTTGTTCAAAGACTTGTGCACACATTGTAAAATCAAGCTTGAATGACATCGGAGAAGATTATTTTTAGTCATTGGCGTAGCGTATTTGCAGATACTGAGGGGGCTCTTTGGCGGCGGGGGGGGGGGGGGCAGTTTTATTTGGAAGATTCAATAATAATTGGAAAGGCCATCAAATTTGGGTAAGGTGTGGGAAGGCTCGTATCATTTTTTCATTTCAATTTTCCCCATGTCACGTTAATGATATCATTCTCTCTTTAATTCTTTATTTCATTCACCAGAAGACGGGGGTGGAGGGGGCACGTGTTCCTATCTACTACTACATACATGTTTTTATACAATAAGTCTTACCCTACGAAATGTCAACTTGTTGTAAAATTTATTATGCTTTGTTATTTTTGCCTGGAATATTATGAACAAAAGTAATCAATCAATCCATCCCCTGATTATACTTATCATTGTTGACAGGTCATAATTAACTTTCTTCTTTTCTGCCCCCTCTTCATTTTCAAATACCAAGTAACCTACCCCACCCCTCTATTGCCTCTTCGGTCTCTTAATACGCCCCCTTTTAAAAATCAGCTTTTAGAGAATGAACAGACCACACTGATTAGAGTCCCTTGATAATTATGTTCCTATTCTGAAATTGAAGACGGGGGAATGGCGTCTGACCTGGCCCAGTCACCTACTCCGAGCTGATACCTATTGACAATTTTAGGGGCTTGGTTGTTGAGTTCTGGAAAGAGAGTTCTCATTTTCTAGTTGGATCTTGGACGATTAGGCTAGTTTCTTTTTCCTTCTCTGCCTCCGCGGCCTTTCGGATTTAGAGGGCGTCAGTATAATCATACCGAGACCCGATCGACACCTTTTTTGTTTTTAACTTGAGAATTGTATACGTTTAACTATACTTTGGGTGAGTATGGATGTTTATTATCCCTTACTCGGATTATTCATATGTTTATTTTGAAGTTTCGTCACATTTTGATATAAGTTTAATTTGACTTTTAGTTTGCTTCACCGTTTTATTTACATATAATTAGTGGATTAAGGACAATTCACATATAACAAAGAACAATGGGATTACATTACAGAAATTACAGTGCTGGGCCCCGTCTTATAAAGAGTTGATATCAATCGCAAATATATACATAAGAGATAGGGGACTTCAAACTTGCGATTGAGTGGAGGACTTGCGTTTGAGTTGGATCAATCGCAAGTCTTTATAAGACGGGGCCCATGCCCTCATTAATCATATTAGACATGCAATAAATTTATGTTTTATTTCGAATCAAAGCAAATTAGCAAGGGTAATTTTATCTAAAATGTTACTTCTATTCCTTCTCTGTTTATTGCTACTTTTGTTTAACATAAACTCATTAGTTCATATTGTTTTACATTCTAAACGTGTTTTTCTTTGCTTTGACTTATATTCTGAAGAAATTTGCAATTTTGTATCAGGGTTTACGATTGCTTTTGTTACATAATCAAAACTTTTCAGAGGATTGAGAAACAAAAGCTTTTCTTCAATTAATACAAATCAATATTTTTTTTTATATTCGAACATACACTATCATATTGTGATAGTTATATTGTATTGTTATTTGTCGAAAAATTCTTATTATGTGAGAAATTTGTGAATAATTTGTATCTTCTGTTTTGAGTAGAAACAGAAATACTGGGGAAATTGAAATAAGATCAACTCTCCTTCTTTAGATAAACGGTACTGCGGTAGTATCATTTATTTCAAATTATTTTTTTCTCTCTTGAATCATTGAATGATTCGAAGATAACAACTTAAACATACAAATAAATCAGTCAGTGTATGACAATTCCACCTGTTGCATCCTAAAATTCAATAGAGAATCTTTGAGAAAAATGGGAGGAGCCCATTCAAGAGGGAAAGTGCGTCGAAATGTCCTCAAGTGCCTCTGTGTCGAAGTGCGAAAGGTCTGTATTACAACTTCACGACGCCAAAGATTTCCTCGCTATATTCAATTAACAATTTGACTATTTTACCAGGTCCCTTTCCAGCTCTTTTTGTGATTTATGAATGAACGGAGGAAATGCTTTACATCAATTTCTATAATTAAAATGAGACTCTTAACCAGGGCGACAGGGTGGAGTGGTGAAACGTTTCTATTCGGGACATCGAGTGTCAGCTTCAAGGGCCAGACGATCGCCTTGAAAAGTGCCTCCAAAATTACGCGCCAAAAATCAGGAAAGGGTGCATGTTGATGCGCGAATCGTTACTGATTGAATGTAAGCTACGTTGTTAGGCATTCAAATTAAATACATTTAGTCGCTGGTTGAGGCGCAATGCAATACAGCTGTGAAAGGAAACACCGTTATACACAAATGGTCAAATAGGATTAATTATTTAATGTTTACATTATTTATGTGAAATTGGGTCAGGAAACAAGTGCAGTTAAAGGAAATATTGCGTAATCTGTTATAAGATTTGGTTTTATAACGCACTTAATTTGCCAGTGAAAATGCTATCTGAAATTACCTACTTCAGTAGGCCTACACAATTATGACATACAGTCATAATTATAGCAAATCGTTATGTGATGAAATTGAAAATATAAATGCAATCCATTCATCGAGCAAAGATATTGTGCATTTGCATTCATTTTATTTTAATTTATTTATTTTCATTTCCAAACACTGAAAAGAAAACAATGTCATGTCGACGTGTGAAGGCCATGGTTCATAATCAGTTTAAAAAAACTTACAATAAAGATATGTACAACATGACTTGGATCATGAAGAACTAACAATTACGTAAATGTTCTATAATGCACGAGAAATTGCATTATTCGATTTTTCTTTTACTTACCAAACACAATCATGACCAAACAGGACAAGAAAACATGTTTTAAATGCAGATGCCGACATTGTTTGTTTGTTTGTTTGATTGATTTTATTTCTGCGTTCAAACGACAAGGCTATACATTTTACATAAGTATTTCATACATAGCAACTCATGTCTAATAATATTATACAATAACCATAATACAAAGCATACAAACAACTATAATGGATATTTGTAAATATTTTTCATTGAACTATAAAGAGATACATTTCAGAACTCAGGAGACCGCCATCTTGAAATCAAAATGTTATACTTTCTTAAACAATTAAATACTTTTTAAAATTAATCAAAGATTATTATTGTTATATACCGATAATCAACTTTCTAGCAAAAACGACAAACAATGCATCCCAAAGCTTCACAAGAAACAGCGAATGGACTAACAGACTTATTAAAAGAAACGTACACATTTAGAAATATAATAATAAAAAGGGGAGAGAAATAACATAAACCGAGAAGAAATTTTAACACAACTCAAAATATTTCTTTATAATCTATCTGTCATTATTTGTTAAATATATTAATCAAAACAACATTACTTTAAGATTTTTTTTTAATGTTCTGTAATCTCTACAAGTCGCTTTACATCCTGACTGGATACAGCATTTCTACGATTTTTTTTTTTTAAAGTTAACAACTACAAGTTCGTTTCGTGTTCTTTTTTGACTGTTGCTAAATACAGTCCCGATAGTGTAACAATTGTGATTTTATACGTTTTTTCCTCCGCAAAAAATATATGTTTTTATTTACATCCTAAATGTATAATGCAGTCTTATATTTAAAGTCCATGATTATTATATTAAACACCTCTCTTGTCACTTAGCTTCCATTATAAAAAAAATTAAACGCAGTAATAATTTGCACAATGTCTGTTTATGTCTCTCTCTCTCTCTCTCTCTCTCTTTCTCTCTCTCTCTCTTTCTCTCTCTCTCTCTCTTTCTCTCTCTCTCTGCCTCCCTCTCTCCGTCCTGACTGTTCCAGCAGGGAAATGTCACAATGTCTCCAAAGCACCCACCAATTCAAATACACCGTACCTCAATAATAGTTATATGCGATGATGCGATACTCTTTTATAGCGCCATCTAGCGATAAGTTCGTTATCCATTCTGCCCCCAAATCAAGATCTACTCGCATTATTTTGCAACCACGCTTGAGTTATATCAAGATAATGATATTCCCTCTCGCAACATGCATTTAGAGTATTTGAACTGGCTAATACACATGGTAAAAATCTAATATCCATATTTTCTTAATAAAATAACACCCCTCTCGGAGTTCCTCAATGAATGTTTAAGACTTTAAGTTCACAGTGTCACCCTGCATTTATTTATTTATTTATTATTATATATTTATTTTTTGAAAGATACAGATTTGCTTCATATTGCTTCATATTGCCTCACACGAATCAGGACGTCGACAAAAGGCATTTTATGCCGGATATTAAAACTTTCTCATGATATTTCACACACTCTGCCCGAACCGCTTTATGCTGTTTTCTCAATATTAGACGCAGAATAATACATTGTATACAGAATATCTTTTATTTGGCGAATAGGAGTATTGAAAAGCGCCCCACGCCCGGAGCAGTTTCTAGTGAAGAAAATTTTGGCGCGTGCAACAGTATCAAGCAAATATCATTGTACACCCGACACGCTCTCAATCTCCGCTGCAAGAAGTCTGTATAAACCATTTAAATTTGAATTGCGCTCTTTTCTTTTCTTCAATTCCATTTTACTACCTTATTCTATTTTAGAGCAGGTATTCATCTATAAGGTCAGTTTTCTTTTTCTAACAAAATCTTTAACCGATGTTGCCAAATTTCAAAATGTTGAACGTTAGATTCGTGAAACCTTTTCTACGATTTCTATCATCTTCTTACCACAGAATAAATGTTTATTTCGTTCCTTTATTTTTTGTCCATCTGTATAGCTTAATTCTTTTCGATCAAAATCTGTATTAAACCACGCCTCCCAAAATAATCAAATTGTGATATGATTATACATGAATAAACGGTTTGTGAAATCGTAGATGTTTTTATACCTCCCTAGAAAAAAACAAGTCCATCATCATCATCATCATCATCATTATCACAATCATCATCACCATCATAGTCATCGAACTAAAGTAATGTTAATTATAATCCAGCGCCTATTATATACAAGTTTACTTTTAGGGTTTTCCGATATGACCATCGCTCTTTTGTGGACATCTTTAAAATCAGTATCATGCTCATTATCAGCTAAACAATGGATTACTCGATGATTATTAGTTAATTGTAATTAATTGATTAATTAATTCATTCATGCAATCAAATCTTCCCTAAGTAAACAAAATTATTTGTTAAATATTTGGGAAATATTGATGTCCACTTTTAAGAATAGTAGCATTTTTATCATAACTTTAAAATGAAATATAATTATCATCAAGGCTATATTGAGGGATAATTTATAGGAATTATATTGCAAACAACATAACTATGTTTAATTATGCTTTCTATCCCAATTTTCAGATGGATTACTTGGTTAAAAAAAAAAAAAAGCATTAGTTATTTCATAATATCAAAGAAGAAAATTACGGCAAGAAGCAGATATAGGGCCTACTCAACTTTACTGCCGAATGTTTCGCGCTTCGTGCAGTGCTGAAAGTGATCGTCTGGCTAAAATATACAAACTGTAAGATATTATAGGAATAATAATAAAACAGGGTTCTTAAATAGCGCTCATGTCTGTCAGATTTTAGCGCTCCACAATAATTACCCCGGCTGTATAGCATGGCTGCCAATATGGCGCTCTAGCATTTTGAGGAATTAACCTCACTGGGCTTGCCAAAGGACGTCACCAAAGGAACAAAATATATATGCTGCGGCAGGGATTCGAACCCCGTACTTTATATGGTTATCAGTCCGGAGACTTAACCACTAGACCACAATATCTCAATGATCACTCCACGGCTGGGATGGAAGGTAGGGGGGGGGGGGGGGGGTTATTGCTTGCATTTATTATATATCTAACTAGTTCTGGTGGTATGTTATGCAAATAAATAAATAAATAAATGGATTAGCCAAACAAAGTATAAAGAAAGAAAGAACAAAGAAAGTATGAAGAAAGAGAAAATTATGAGAAATTTACTGAAAGAAAACGGAACACTGTAATTTGTACGAATACAACGTTCTATATAAGACAACAAGGAAAATGACAGAAACTTAGGACACTTTTTGGAGTTACCAAAAAGCAGTAAAACACCGTTTGAAATAGAATTGAATTTGTATGTTCAGTTTCAAATATGCTATATTCTGTAATTATTTTCAACGAGAGAAAAAAAATATGTTCCAGAAATTTGTTTGTAGTCAGTTTGCAATGCCAATTTTAACACCATTCTATTTGAATACCTCAGTAAACGCGTCATATTTTAAGTCTCTTTGAATATCCATTGATTCATAATATCCATTATTGAATATTATGATGTCTTTGTTGATTGCCATTTTCCCTGTTTTATATTTGTTATTTTGTTATCTTATAATGCAAAGTTGATGGCATTTTTTAATGTTCCATAACGAGGAGTTTGAATTATCATCATCATTACGAGTATCATTATAACTTTTATCATTATTATTATTATTATCTTTTATCATATTTAAGATTATGATTATTATTATTAGTATTTAATATTGTTATTATTATCATTATAATTATTATTATTATGATCATTATTGTTATTATTAGCAGTATATTATCGTTATTCATGTTTTTTTTAAAACATTGTAACTAACAATTATAACAATAATCATCAAATATGAACCAACGTTAAATAAATAGACAATATATCTGTTCGGCTGAAATATAATATCCTTCGGGGGCACTATATTGGTATTGAGGTATATAATTATATATTCGTATGTTACGGGTTTAGATGTCGTCATATTGCAAGGGGGAATAACAGCTAACATATAATAAATTAATAATTATAACGGGCCTTCACAAATTGGCTTACCACTGACGCACGGTGAGGGTCATGGGCATGTGTCCTCAAGTGGGGTGAAAGAGAGAAACCAGACATTATCTAAGCACTAATGAAGCAAAGACTATTAATTATCACCACCAAAGAGATCTTTTCATGTCCGAACAATGAATCTGTCACACAAAGAAAATGGGTTTGGGTGGACGAAGACATTTTTATAGCAGGGATGCATGAGATTTGAATTAGCTGATGATTCTCTGTCTTTCCCTCAATGCAGGATGTAATATTCAAGATAAGATATTATTGGTATTAAAACAATTTAATATGAATTATCAAAAGTAATTCAAGAAAGACAATATAGAGACACTGACTTTATGACAGTGTTATACAGACGATCAATGCAATATGTCCCTTCATTTGGAATGTAATAGTCCGTTTCCCGGACAACCGTCAATCATCGATTAGGGCGGGGCCTGTCGGCTTGGGTTTGACACGTTGTAGGGTTTGAGTGGCATTTGCCTAGCCGTCAATACGCGTTTCTTCCCCACCTCCAATGCGACACGGCAGCAGAATAAAAACATTTCATCGCCGCTTTTTCTCTATTTTACTACAGCCATCATTGTGGTGGATTGGCCCGAAACTTGACAGTTCGCATACACGTGCAACACCTCGTCTGTACGGATAGCAGCCATCGACTTGAAGGAAAGGAAGCGTTTTGAAATCATACTGACAGGTTTTTCATCCGAGTTGCCGCGACTGTGTCAGCGTATGTAATGGATGATCAACAGCGACTACATTCGGGACTTATGCACGGAATGCATGCCATATCTTCGGCCCATGTGCTGCCCCATAGCCAAGGCTCGCTGCTGCACCAGCCGGGCTTGCAGCCCCCCGTAAGCCTCTCGGCTCCGTCCTCGGACTCCAGCTCCCAACCCACCGAAAGGCACTCACAAGAGACCAGAAAGCAAGAAATCGGAGACATTTTGCAACAGATAATGACCATCACAGACCAGAGTTTGGACGAAGCACAGGCCAGGTGAGTCGCAATGGATTTTTGACATTTATGAATTGTGTTGCCAATTATTGTTTACAAGCGTCAATCATTTTCGGCGACACGGCTAGCAGACAGCCGTGTCATTGATAAATGCTCAGCGATGATGAAAATATTACGAGATGCGATCCGCTTCTAAATAATCCCAATTTTTCTCGAATATCTGTCTAATAATTCCCCTATCTCTGTGTTTTAATTTTATTTCCAGAAAACATGCCCTCAATTGCCACCGTATGAAGCCAGCGCTGTTCAGCGTTCTGTGCGAAATAAAGGAGAAAACAGGTAAGCTTACCGACCTGATAATAATTATATTGTCCGAAACCATGTCCCGTATATTCGAGCTGTGCGTGTGAGCAATGCCATTATTACTCCAGTGTGTGGATTACGAGCCGTGCTCCATCGCCACACGCACACGGGACGATCGGGTAGTAGACGGCGTACGGAGCTTTGAGGCGAGGGTTATCCCCAATCCAATCTCCCCGCTCGGCGGTATATTATTCTTTCCGCCATTTTGGATTTCGGTCAAAAATTCATAATGTAGGTTTCACACCGTTGGCAGTTAAATGCATTTCGACTGCTGCTGATCTTTGCAGTAGACCAGTAATATGAATTTCTTGCAGCTTACACTGATATTAGGTCTCTGAACATTGTTTTACACATGCACATTTTCTGCACAATCATATGTTATTGTTATTGTGATAATATTATTAATCATCTGCATAATAACTGTATTGAGATGTTATTGACAACAAAGAGATGAATTGCAGCTTATGAATAGATTTGAGAGATATATTAATGTGAGTTTTTAAAACAATATTTCAACCACACAGAGTTTCCCCTCGATGATGATGAACATTGATTTAATTCATATGTGTGTAAAAATATTGAAACAGTTTTCTTTAGATATTTCACATAAATCTAATTTCTTAGGGAGCAAATAGAAAGACAAAATTTGATTTAGAATATTTATATATTTCGTAATAAAGAATTCCAATTTAAAATGTGGAGAGTAGGCTCATGTTATCATGATACATTTTATACTCCAGTTAAATAATATCCCATTTACAAATACAATGGGCATTACAATTTTTATTATTACCCCAAATTTCTGAGCATATTTTCATATTGTCGGTTACTTGTAATTTGAAGTCTATAGATATTTTCAGGAAGATTCTCTCAAAAATAACAGTATAGGCCCTTCAAATGAATGATTTTCTTTCAAAAATGAATTTATCATTTATGCCTACATTATTGACAAAAATCGGTATAGAGTAGTTACAATATAAAATGAAAACACACTGTGCATTTGTCATAAAGTCAATAATAATATAAAATTTGAAAAATATTTTGTGTCTTAGAATATTTGAAAACAAACAAAATTAATATTTTAAGATAACAATTATATAAGCTGTTAATAATAATCACATTTATTCCCTAGATTGGAATTGGTGAAATTATTACAAAAATTAAAGTAAAAATGTTTTCTATTTTCAGTGTTTTCAATATTTTTATGCTACACATACTGTACATGTGAAAAATGAATGGCAAGTTAAAATTTCAAACTAACTTAGTACTAAAAGTAGTCATTTTTGAGAGATGAAATCTATATATTTATCTTGCCGTCTGTTATGGCTTGTAATCTTCATGTTTACACTTTAAAATAAATCATAATATTGATAAGATAACAACAAAACATTAATTGCCCTGGCATTTGTGTAAAAATACAAATTGGACCATCTACCTGTAGTATTTGTACACTGTACATGTAGTAAATATTATGATAACATAGCTAGACTTGATTGACCTCCTAAAAATCATGTTTACATTCGTGCATCATGCTGAAATTTGTCTGACCTTCGAGAGCAACTCATACAATGTTCAAGAGGATTGTTTTTAATATTTAAGGGAAGTTCGCTTCAAATGTCAGTCTTTGTTCTTTCCAATATGGGTTCATAATCCCACCGTGGACTGGATTTTTATTATATTAAAACTGCCTCCCTTCTTTCCCTGAGCTGAAGTCCTCGACTATTAGGCAAAAGTCATGTTATTCGTATTTGTGCTCGTCTTGAAATTTGCCTTTCTTGTTATTATTTCTTGATATTTCTTTCATGTTCCAGACACGAGCATTGAAAATATCCGGGCCACATCTTTTTAATAAGACTATGGCAACATTTTGCGCTTTCCTTTTGTTTCAATCTTGTTTCAATTTCGATTGCAGTTTTGTTTTGGTGACAGCTGTTTTGATGAACATGCCAAGGAAATGACTTAAGTTTGAAATATTGCATTGCAGCATTAAAACAAATGAAATTGAATAACATAGAACATCAATATTTCCCAGTGTTATTATCCAGCCTTTTTGTTAGGATAATATTGATGGTTGGATGGATTGCGGTGAAAACATATTTTGATTTTTCCCTTCCAAAATCATGCACTGCAGGGACCAGAATATTACATGTTCATTTTATAGAAATGAGAGAATTATTTCTTTCACGCTGAAATGAAATCAAACTTGTACTTGTACATTTATTTTTTTAATGAAATATACATATTTACTGAAACAATTATGTTTTAGCAAAATAATAGATGGAGTTTAAGTCATGAAAAATCTTGAAATACATTTGTATGTTCCTGTACTGTACATAGGCACTAGTAGGGAATGGTTTGTACCATAGAAACTTAAAATTTTACATAATTTTCAAAAACAAAAACATTGGGATTATGTCATAGCAATAATCTAGAATTTATAAGCATGGATCGCCTACAAATGAATCATACAGCATTCATGTACATATCATATTTTGTACCTCTTATTTAGATCACATTTTTACAGCAAACTATTCCAACAAAAAGATAAAGGCAAAATGAGAGTAATAAAAAACAATAGTAAAATACATTTAAAAAACAAACAACAAAATATAGAATGAGAGTGCACTACTATTATGAACACATCAGAGTTGCAATTAGTCATTCTTTTTGCAATGCAAATTAAGTGACTGTTCGTTTTGTTTCCTGCAAAATGATCAATTAGTGAAATTGCCTAATTCTAAGCCAGATCAATCGGTAGACTCGCAGGTGTACAGTGAATAGCAGGCACCGCAATGCTTGAGCCTTGAGAAGACGAGTTTTTTTTTTGCACCGTACATGTACATGCACTACTATGACTTCTCTACTTGGTTCATCTTGATGATGATTTTAGATGAGTTGTTGATCTCTTGCATTTGTCTCTCTTTAGTTAATAGCATACAGTGTAGAAGTTTATATATTCATCTTAATGATGATTTTAGATGAGTTATCGCTCTCTTGTGTTTTTCCTTTTTAGTTAATAACAGAGGAGTTTGTATGTTCGTCATAATGATGATTTTAGATGAGTTGTCGTTGTTCTCTTGCATTTGTCTCTTGTTGTTAGTTAAGAGAAAAGGAGTTTATACAAATGTATATTGTCTTCAGAGAGCCAGAAGGTCGTTAACTCATATACTTTGAAACAGAGATAACACCCTTCTGGCACTCAACAGACCATTTCCAAAGTATCAAGCACAAATTCTCGGGGAGTTGGATATGCAAGAATTAGGTTTTCTAGGATTCTCTCAAGAGATGGGATAAATATTTGTAGTCCAGTACGATTATGCCACGCCATCAATCATACATCCGAAAGGGTGCTGGATTTTCTCTGACATTTTCCCAGCGTCTAAAATGCATGGACAATTGAGCTATCATTTCTGTTTAACTTGCTTTAAATTATAAGCATGGACCTACTTTATGATATTAAAGCAAGTCATATCTACAACTCAAAACCTTTAAAGTTCAACCAAAGTCTCACCCCCCCCCCCCTTCGCCCTCCTCCTTGTTAGTGTTGCGAAAAAAGTCAAAAAAGGTTGCTGGATATCGTATTGTGTTGTTGATTTGATATGACTGTCCGTTGCAAACAATTCCTCCATTTCCTCTGCTCTTTACAAAGAACACTACGGTCCCTTGGCAGGTGAAAAAGGCACAGGCTTTTTGATGTGCCAACATTGCTTGATTCTATGATACATTTTAGGCTAAGAAGGAAATGGCTAAAAGGCACAAGTGTAAGGAAGATGGAGAAATCTCGAGCCCTTTTTTGCGCTCGATGTTGTTTTGAGCGAGGGAGCTATAACCGTCGTCCGACCAAGGCCTGTCTGCTGTTTGAAATGGATCGTCCATCCTCATCAGTGTGCGGGGAAAATGTCAAATCTCTGTCCAATCATAAAAGTATCTTTTAATCCTTCCCTCACTTTGTTTCTCAAAGTAGGATTTTTTCTTCTGGATATCTGGTTCCCTTCCCCAAATTTAATTCTTTAGAACACACTGTAATATTTGTATTATTACGTGCACTTTAATATACACCTTTTTATATATTTGTTATTGTTTTGATAATTTGATGGTTTTGTGTTTTGTTGCCCTTTTTATTGGAACTTGGAAATAAAATGTGAACCTGACTCTGTTCTCAACACACAAGTAGAATAAGAACCCTTGTGCATTAAATGTATGTGTACATGTACATGTACAGTATATAAGTATTTCATTCATTTTTTACAGTCCTTTAAAAAATGGTTATTCAACGATATGGCAGTAGCAATATAAAGACTAACTCTAAAGAACTAGAAACTAGAAATAGAATGATACACAATATTTAAAGTTTCTCCCCCTTCAAGTATTAGCTCATCCAGCTTAATGTAGCTGTTTATATTAGGAATTCATTATAACAACGAAAAGTACAAAGTTGCAAATGCAACGCTATAAAAGGGCTTATACGTAAATGTTGGCATTTCCTGAATACAATCTTGCGCTTTTTATGAGTATTTTATGTTCATACTGTATCATGCCTGTAGAAGCTTGAAGAAGTGCTCGACGGCTTTGCATTTGGTATTAAAAGAATTTGAGGAAGACCTAATTGCCTCATGTATTGGCAGGATGATAGGGATATAGGATAGACATTTGCTAAGTTCGCACGGGGTCGTCGTCGTTTTTACCTGTAAGTTTGCGAAAAACACAAAATGTGAAATATAATTATCCACTATAAACAAGGGTTCACACAGGACTGAAACGATATGTATCAAAGTTTTGTTTACACGCTGGGAAAGCAGTCATTTTAACAATACACTGGCTTAACAGTTAATCTAAAAGTTAACTGTGTTCACACGGCACATACATTTGAACGAGGACCTACAATGTACTTGTATGTACACCCCCTCCCTGCTGCTTGTAATTACTGCAATAACCTTAAGATCGCTCATGGTTTATAACTCAAGAGTATGCTAAAAGTTTGTAGCCGCTAGTGTCTCTGCACGGTCCCGAACTGCAAATCAACTTTGAACTAAACTCCAAGTTAACGAACACTCGTGTGAACCTAAACTATTAAGCGGTCTGGACTGATATAGATTCTCGATTGGGAATACACCTACATACTCCATGCATGTATCTGTCTGTCGTTGGAACCCGGGGACTAGAGATTCAGAGTTTAAAATGCACTTCCTACTGTAATGCTGAATTACCAGGCTTGACTCGCTGGCTCCAAATTTTCCGTTTGGCTGTCAGCGCTACACCATGTGCCACAATTTCATCTCTTCGAGCTTCCCTCTCTACTCATATTTTTTTCTTCTTCTGGGTTGCGTTGCATCACTCCTGCTGCTTTTGGGGGGCTTTATGATAATTTTTACTGATGAGTTTTGTCGATTTACAGATGTTGAGAGTGCCGTTATCGTCATACACATTCATGTATATTTACCAGTATGTTACAGCATACATGTTCTGAACATAAGCAGCAGCTGTGTTTTATCTGTACACTTTAAGCTATTCATAGAGTGCTGGCAAAATGTAGGTCTACATGTACATTACATGTACAGTGTATATTCAATCAGAGGTAAAAATATTAATTTATTGTCTTATTGATTTGTTTGTCTGATTTTTCCATAATGTGCAGATGGATGTGCAGATAAATGTGTAATCAGATTTTGTTTGCATATAAAATTATTATATTCCTTGTTGATGATTTTGAGACTAATTCTTTTTTGTTTTTAGAATGATCTTATATGTTAAGTTTACAACATTATGATATAAAATGTATTACCGGTTTACAAAAATGATATGAATGTAACGTAAAGGATAATGGTGATACCATCTTGAATACAGATAATCATCTTCAGTTTTCAACGATACAACATAGAAATTGACTTGTAGATAGGCTAAATGCATACATGTACCAGTACCTTTTGTTCACACGCAAAATGTATTTCCCATATGTTTAATTTTGTAGATGAATTAGTGCATTACAGCCAAATGTGTCCCAAATGAATTGATTGTATTTCTTTCATTAGAGAGTATGGCTTCACTCTTCTTATCAGAGAGGGATAGAGGGAGAGAGAGAGAGAGAAGAAGAAATAAGGTCTTCCATTTGAACGTTTAACCCTGTAGTACCCACAATGCATGACTCACACAACCTCGATCCTCTGTGATGAGTGTCTGGTATTGTTTGGGTTAATGCCCCAAAGCCAAAGAGGCGGTGGTTATTCCTTTAACCAGCCAACCAGACCAAACCAAACCCGTGGGGGAATGGATACACCCGTTAACCCCTCGGCTGCTAAACATCGCACAGACCATGGAGTTGGTCATGCATCCATGGGCTCCCCCAGGGCTGGAGGGGTTAAGGGGGTGCCCCTGGGATGTCTCTATGAAGTAGAGTCGGCCCATGGGGGCATGCCTTTGGCATGAACTGGTATGAACTGGTGTGGAAACAGGGTTTTCAGGGTCACTGAGGTCAATGGCTGTGGCACATTCCGAGCCTGCCAGTGTACAATGTAGGTGTTGATTTTTAGCACATGAAGTTAGAGTGTAACTGTTTGTAGTCTGCCAAATAAATTGATGGCATTGTTGATATGTACAATAATTGACAAAAATGAAGAAAGAAGGAATTAAAAAAATATAGTAATGATCATGATAATATTAGCAACATTTACATACGGTATCCATCCCAGTGAAATACTGAAGGTGTCTACAAAGTATCATTATTACAATGGCTTTAAAATACCTTTAAAATGTAACATGTACATCTTAACATGAATGTAAACAAGAATATTGGATGCTGATTACTTTCGGATGTACAGTATCAATGCAAAAACCTGATGTTTTCTCTGAAGATCAGTGAACCCTTTACATGAAAGAGATACATGTGTGTTTCCTTTTTTCACACTTGGAGGCACTTTAATTCTCATTTTATGACTCTGTATTATCGCTGCCAAATCAGGAGATTTGTATGATTTAATTCAGATAGAATTGATAAAATACAAACGATACTTCATCAAAGTATAATTTACAGAAAAAGAAAGATTTACACAATTGAATAAAACAAAATGTTCAGCACAAAGTTGTATGTGCAGTTCAGTAGAATTTCTAAACAAAGAAAAATGAAGAAAGAGAAATGAAAGAACTTACTGTTATTTGTTAGGAAGTAGGCAGAAAAAATATCACTTAAAATCCCTCAATTGTTTGAATTTTGCAACTCCAATTACTTACCAATTTTATTTTTGAGATTTAGAACAAAAATTGTTTACATTGAAAAATAGATAAATACAAACAAAGAAGGAAACCGCATCCTGGACAAGGATCTTAGATAGAATTTTTCAAAGGGAGGAATATGAGAAAAAATTTTTTGTATTCGTATACAATACACAAGTACATGTAAGATGGTCAGATGATTTCTTTATTGAGCAACTATAGCAACACAGGAAGGCATTAAAAAATATATACAGAAAGCGTTTGAAATATAGACGTGAATCCTTTTCAATGTATACTCTAGGCCTCCCATTCACTGTGAATTATTCAGGGTCTAGCCTGTTTTTGCCTGCATTCTTCACTCGCCTTTTTACCCGTTCCCCCTCTTCTATTCGCCACCTGTCTATGTAAAAACGAGTAATCACTTGTCCTTTTTGCTCTCTAATGCTTCATTGTCAAAACTGTTAAATAATTCAACCATTTTTTTGCCCGGATTCTCTTTTTGCATGCTGCCATTTGCATTTTTTCTTGTTCTGTATATTAAATGGTGGGGAAAGTCAATGGTAATACAAAGACAAGTCAGATCATTTTGTACCAACACTTCCAAGTAATCCTAATGGCAATGCGATATATACATGTACTGTATAGTCCGTGCAGTATTTATGAAAAATAAGGGTATTGTTTTACGTTGTAATGTAGTTGAGGTGTTTTCCCCTATTTTAATGTTTCCGGGATGATATGCAAATTGTAAATAAAAGAAAAGAATCTCCATGGGTATGTTCTTTCTGTTCTCTACAGTAGTTGAATTCTGACATTTGTTATTTGTTTGTTATTACTGAATGTAAAAGATATATAAGATATATATTGAAAATTTAAAAAATATCTTGTAGTAGAGTATATAGTATGAAGTCGGCCTACATTATAATCAGCCTGCATTATAATCAGCCTGTGATTGAAAACATTTAGTGACCATGTCTAAAGATCAGGGAAAAAATTAATATTTATTTTTCGGGGGCTACTTTTCAAGCTTGCCTGCATGAAAATAACACTCTAAAATTTGTTTTGCATTGAACTCTATGCAAATTTACTGGGGCTCTTTTCTGATTTTTGGGGGCTCTTTTGGGCATTTCGGGGGCAAATTCGCCCTGAGCCCCCGTGTATTTTTTTCACTGCTAAAGATTGATTGAAACATGTCATGATTTTTTTTCTTTCTAAGAAAAGTAAGAAAGCAATTTTGTGCCATTATTTTTTCAACTACGTACAATTTACACCTGTATATTTCCCTCTATAAAACTCTGTTTCATAAAAACTGGTCACCAATATATGCGTACAAAATGTTGAAGAAAATTTGCTCCCAGCCAATCACATGCCACGATTTTAGTAGTTTATAATAGTTATTGTAACTTGTTAATGTTATTGATGACAACTTTCATGAAACAGGGTCCAGGGGAGTGTTTTACAAAGATCCTAAGTTGAACTTATCTCTAAGTTGGACTTATTAAGGAAAGCCATTAGCATCTTTGAAAATATTTTGTAAAAGTTATTTTAAAAGGCATAAAATGTTGATTCAAATCATTCATATCTTCTATTACCAAGGAGATTTTATGTTCTTGATGTGAAAATAATGAAATTTCTAGAATACCTTTTTTGTTGCTTTTGAATATATTTTATTTTAAGGCTACAAATGGCTCTCCATAATGTGTGAGTCCAACTTAGAGTTAAGTTCAACTTGGGATCTTTGTGAAACACCCCCCTTGGTCTGTACTATAGCCAATGTGTTGCCTCTCAGCTAGCGTCCCCCTCCTCTCCTTTAGTCCGTGCCACTCTAGTTTTTGTTGGCCATTGAGCCGAGCCCTGGCCTTGACTGTGAGACAGTGATAAAAAACCTTTCCGTTCTACGCCATGGAATTCTCTTCTTGCTGCTGCGTTTGGCTAGTGACTCAGTGCTTCCTGCACTGTGCCATGAGCTCCCTAGGGGGTAGGGGCTGGCTGGCTGGCTGGCAAGGAGGGGGAGGGGAGGGGGTCATTTTATCCCGAGGAAAGGGGGTTCATGTATAAACCAGCACCGGGATAAGGTTACCTCCGTTTTAATCGATTAGGAGATAACATGCATGAAAATCAGGATATCTGTAGTGGACCGATATGATAAGGATATTATAACTTTATTGATAATCACTTTGTTTGATACGTACATGTAGTAAATGAATGTGTGGGGAGATAGGAAGACATTGATTCGGGAGCCATATATATAAGCAGCTAAAACAATTTTGCCTGTTGTCTTTAGCTCAATGCATAAAAAAGAATGCTACCTTATTGTTGTATAAAATATACATCTATATATCACAAAAAATACAATTATCAAGAATTGTTCACACTTTGATGTTGATGTATTTACAAGTTGAATTGTCTCCTGTTTGACAGATCATGAGGCTGAAAAAACACACAACACAATGTATACAATTAAGAATTTTCAGTGGGAGCATATTTTATTGTGCCACAGAAATGTAGGGTTCTACATTGTATACATGTATCTCCCTTGCACTGATGAGAAATATACTCACATCTGTCCTTTATTGTATTCTAAGTTAAAACAGAAAAGAAATGATGCGAGATAAATGCTGTTAGTATTTCTTTCTTGCAAAGTCTATTTTCTGTAGACAAGGAAAGACAGAATTTTCCTGTATTTGATATCTAATCAATTGTTTTGTTCAGTTCTTAATTGGTATGTGATATTTGGCATTTGGAAGTATCATTTATCTGTGGAATTGAATCAATTGGGATTTGTTTGAAGGAATGGAGGTTCAAGGATTTGAATTAAATATTTGTTCTTCTTCAGATCCTTGTCTTAAATAGCCTGAAGGCATAGGCAATGAACATTCTTCTCAGGGTTGTTTCCTTAAGGGGTAGAGGGGACGATCTAATCTGCATTCATCAATACTGGTTAATAGAAGCTATCTCCCCCAAACTGCCCTTGGACAGTTTGATATCAAGCAAACGTTTGATTTCTATTTTGCCTCCCCCATTTGACCAAATACATGGCAATTTAATGCTCTTACGTGGATCTCTTTTGACTGCGCTAGCTGTCAAAGTCGGCAGAAAACCATGACAAATAGGTTTGCCCTAAGAGCACGGGAGAAAGGAGGGGTTTATTCCTTTCACTTACGGGGAGAGAAGGAAGGGGCAATTGGCAGAAATTTATTCTACTGAGCTACATTAGTTGAGGCTCAACTCGGTCAATTACTTCTTCATTGCCCTTCTTTAAGCTCATTTTTGCTGATCTTTCCTTCTTTGAGTCGGCGGCACCCTTTCTCCGTGTGTGTCTTTGGAGCATCCATGAAGTATCTAGCGACTGACAACTTGATCACGTTCCATTTCATAACCTTCTCCTCCCGAAAAAACCTTTAGCAGAAATTGCATTTATTGCGACAAATTTGAGCATGTGTCAATAGCAACACCTGCATGAGAAAGCCAGACTCCATATTCACATTTAGGAAAGCCCTTGAATTTGTGCCTTTTTTAAGGAGTTATGAACAAGATTTAGCAGGAAGGTTCAATTTGCTCAGAATGTTTGTGGTCGGATCGTCACAAAGGCACTTTTCCACCATGAACTCCAAATCGGCCCAAATCTTCTCAAACCAAGAAATAAACTTTGGTATTTGTATCCTTAACAAGATTTGCTTCGGCAAGGTTCAACTTCTTTATTTGCTCCCTCCTTTTCTCTGACTTCTTCCTTGTTTTCGCGGAGGGGGGCTGGCAAGTTTGGAGCTGTATTTGGTAATTGTGATGAATACTAGGGCTCATGAAATGACCAACTGTAATAGGGACGTTTGTACTTTATAAGAAGGCAAACAGTTTCTTCCAGATTTACTTTTAAATGGCCTGTCAGTCGCGGTAATCAGAACTATTGATAAAATTTGTTTGAGAGAGAGATCCATCAATATTCATTCTTAGTTTAGATTTCTGATAGAGAAATCTGTCAACTGAATATTTGTTGCTCATAGTGGAAACAAAGCAGGGGACTTTGAATTTAAAATATCTCCTTGTTTCATCGCAGGAGTGGAGGAGTACAGTAGTTGCTGTATTTTACAGAATAACTGTAAATAATCTTTCAGAAAACTGCTTTGGATGCAAATGTTCTTTATTTTGTTTTCCCATTCAGATATATTTATAGCAAAGAAAGAGTTTAGTATCTGAAGTCTCTTTTCTTCTTATGAGGCTGTAGTGGATAGTAGCTTGGCTTGTCTTTTGATTTCTAAAAACCAAAACAAAGAGTAAAGTGGATATTTTATTTCTGTCAAAAGAGACCAGCCTACCTAACTGCTAATTTTAGTAATCCTGCATAATTTAGACTTTCTTTTCCTTGGCAATCAAAGCCACGACTGGCGTTTGATATCAACGCAAATACAGTGATGCCTCGCTGAAAAATTGAAGATCAAAGAGGTTTGAACGGCTCGTCAATGACGACACAGACAGCTGGGAAATGCGGCTAAACCAAAGATCACCTCCCTTTTGTTCGCAAATTACTATGGTGATGAGTAAACTTCTTTTGACATATTCTGTCGGAGTTGGTGTTGTCCAATAACACCAAGGGGAAGACCCTCTGTCCTCTCCCATTGTTCTGCAGGAGGTGGGAGTGTTCCGGCAAGCTGAGAACTTGGTCATTGCTTGTCAGTCGTGCCCTGGTCTGACTTGTCTCGATCCGGCTTCATTGCTCGGTTTTCCTGGAAAGATAACGAGGGTTAAATGCCCTGTCAAGTGCAAATAGATGCAGTTAACAGGCAGTAGAATCTTAATTTGGTCTGACTTGGATCTGATCCTCGTGTCCTGGAGAGATCTGATTGGTTGGGAGTTGGCTTAGGTTCCTCTTAGGGTTTGGAAGGGATTCCCTTGTTTTGTTGTCATGAGTTCTGCTTGGAAAAAATGGGATTTTTCTTACAATTGGCACACCGATCACTCTTGCAGCTTGTTACTATCAATGGAAGTACATGTAGTTTTCTTTTGGTAAGCAACAAAATATATAAATGGTGATTTGAATAAATAATAATTGAATATATATATATATCATTTTGTTGTTGTTGGGGGGGGGGGGGAATTTCATATATTTTCTTGATTTGTTCGAAACTGATGATTTTAATCATAATTTAAAAAAAATGCAATTACTTACCTCCAAAAGATTCTGTCATTGCATTTGAAAGATTAAAGACAGAGAAAATGGTAATCATCCTTAAATAAATTTTTGTTTTTTGGATGAAAGTATTTCCTGACTTTGGCTCGGATATAAACTATATAATATATATTTGATGAATGCTGTCCAAAATAGGATGGATGTTTTCATGACATTTCCAATTTTAAAAAAAAGGAAAAAAAGATGCCATGCCTATTTATTTTTTATGATGCAATCCTGGATCTTTTGTTCCTCCAGTGGCCTTTTAATATTTAACCACACAAAAGATATGCTTTATGCTGAAGCTCATCAGACCATTTTATTGTCAAGCAAATTACAGTGGCAAGCCATAATTTCTTGTCAGTTACAAAGGAAAGAAAAGAAAAAAATATTTTATAGGCAACTTGTGAGTGTGGTGGGTTTTCCTCTCTTTAAAGATTTTTTTCCTTTTCTGTTGACATTTGAATTGATACTCACTGCACACAATCTAGAGCATATTTTAATCAATAAAAACTTACGAAGAAAGGATGTCCTAGAATTTATGTGGTACATTTCGGTCATGGAAAGAGAATTTTGTATCCATGGAATATATAACTCATAACTATGGAATTCAGGAGTTTCCCCTTTGTATGGGGGAAAAGGGGACTTTTGAGGTTCAACAAACACAGGGTTTGTTTGGATAGTAGAATGGCTGGTTTTGTATTGCACATCTTTTCAAAAATCTTTTATGATTTTTTTTTTCTAGCAAGCATTCTTTTTGTTGCCAAAATGGATTAAGTTTGTGGTATGAAATTGAAGACAGGTATGTAATTACCTGGAAGGAAATAATTACAGCAGGCCAACATGGTACATACAATGTACTGTACACGTATATTACAGTATAATACCCATGTACATACTGCATTTATGCCTAAAAGTTTTCACTGAACAGATTACAATGTACTTGTATTCTATTTAGGGTCTTTTCTTATAAGATTTGAATATCAATAAACTCCATTTATTCTGCGGACACTCAGAGTGTTATGAAGATTTCCATTTGTAGGCCTGAGTTTTTTTAACTCTTCCATTTATTAACTCCACAAGATATAGGTCACCATCTTGAATTTGATAAAGTACTCGTCAAGTACACGTAGCAGGGGAAAGCAAAAATAAAACTAAATGCTGAATTTTGCACATGTACACTATAGATATGTTTCTGTCTTTATTATGGGGCAGGCCTACAGAACTTGACTAGCACAAGAGTCAAGACAGAAATGTTACATGCTTTTTATCTTGAAGTCGGAGGATTGAAACTTGGAAGTTGTCCTTTCCCTCTCGTTCTACTCTCGACTGAGGTTTGTCCTCTTATGTACAGTGTACATGTAGATATGCTTCTATTTTTATTATGGGGCAGGCCTACAGAACTTTAATAGCCAGCATAAGACAAAGATGTTACATGCTTTTATCTCAGAGGATTGAAACTTGAAAGTCGTCCTTTCCCTCCAGTTCTACTCTCGACTGAGGTTCGTCCTCTGCTTTTACTATCGTGTGGTACACACACAACCACAGAATTGGAACTAGAAATGCAATCGTGTCACAACGATGTGCGTGCAATGACGCCATGTTTTTACATGTCAAACGAAGGAGCTACTCTCGGACTATCCAGAGCAATATGTAAGAAGTCTGTAGCTTCTGTGATAGTGGAGATAGTTAGGGCGAAAGAAAGGTCACCAAAACCGTTTGAAACCATCGTCATTTGCGCAAAACGTACTGCACGCATCAAACACGCTATTACGTAAAGCATAGTAAATTCATAATTTTTGGCGATAACTTGGCGAAGAGGGCATTATAATTTACTTAACTTAAGCTATGGTCACAAATCAGAGCAGCGACCGACCGATCAGTAGCCTGCTCGGTCCCTGCTGGAATTAGGCATCGCCCAGCGATTAGGTCGGTGCCCGGGCGGCGACCGCCCAGGCACCGAGCGTATTTTGGGCGGCGAGTGAAAAGTGAGCAGGCGCCGCTCAAATTTTAACTCCGCGCTAAAACTTCAGCGGCGACCGAGCGATGACCTAAAACCGAGCGGTGCCTGGGCGGCCGCCGCTCGGTGGCCGGGCAGCCGCCGGGCAGAATTGGTTAAAAACTCGCCGCTCGGCCGCCGAGCAGTCTACTTTTGGGTAATGTGACCATAGCATTAGCAGACAGTTGTCACGTATATGGATACATGTGTCTGCCAAGTTTCATTGATGTAGGTATAAAGATCGCCGGTTTAGAGCAAGTTGAAGTTATTTCTCAATTTTCTTGAAAATGGCGAATTTGGAGGGCAATTTTCTCAAATTTGGTCAGTGATAGGGTATATAATTTTGTATATGGCTGGAAAGGGCATATCTTTAAGTATCTTAATCCAAAAAAGGGTACGGGTTTGCCAAGCCATTATGGAGATACGGCCACAGAGAGAAAGCCAATTCCCAGAACTTTAGAGGGCGCTATTTATGTTTTGCATAGTCATTGGAGCGTGAAATTTGGCATGGCTATGTGCAATCATAGGATAAAGATACTGTGAGACTTAAATACAAAACGGAATTTTAATGAGAAAGTTATGGCAGGTTTAGATTTTTAGGGGTCCATTTTTCAAGAAGTTGAGAGATTTTTGACGGAGTCGGTTTCAGATTTGAATTTTGAGTACGAAGATGGCATTTTGAAGGTCAAGTTATACGTCGCAGAGGAAAAAACATCTCTTAGAATATCTAAAGGAATTTGTTACAAGTTTGTAGGATCTAGGATAGTGGAGATAGGAAGGAAGAAAGAAAGGCCTTAAAATGGACCAGAAACGGACAAAATGGCGCCTAGATGGTTATGCATGAGTGATTTCGAAAATCGAAAAAGTAGGTGACCTTGATGAGATGCTAGAGACTATGCCTATGAAATTTGAAATGAAATGGACATGAGGAAAGCACCTCACTAGGAATAACAAACACTATGTGCAAAACGAATGCGGAAGGTTGGTCATTGCAAATAGCTTCATGAGGAATTTGCCTGGTATAACAAACACTCCCAAACAATTGGCCCCAGCCAGAAGCGGCCTAGCCAGCCAGAGGCATGCTATAATGATGCTTGCAAGCTGCTGTAATGTCACCCCGTGAGGTCACAGCGGAGCTTTGACCTTCGACCTTGCTCTGACTCCAACCCTCTCCACTGTCTGACTGTCTCTACCCTAGCTCTGCGCTGCCCCCAGTGGCAGTGTCTCGGCCGGCCGGGCATGTTCACATATTCTTTCACTTTCCCCACAGAATGAAGGAAAAAAAAAACCCATAACAACTCTGCTGAATATTTTTTCATGTTTGGGTATAATTTTGTGGAATCTAGCGTATGCATTTCATCAGTTTTGTATAGTACAGGTTAACTGTAGAACTAGTATGTGTATGATATGCTCTGTTTTTACATACCGTACACTACCACATGGTTATTATTTATTAATTGTGTCTCAATTACATTTTATTGTTTTCTTGTGAAAACATGGCAAATTTTTTTAGACAAAAACAATGGAATGTGATCTGTGTACAGCTGTACATACATGTACATACACCCCCCAAAAAAGAAAACAAGACAATACATCATAGTTTTTGTGTAACATTGTAGTACACATGTATGTTATTTTCAACACTTCAAGTTCTGTAATCCTTTCTAGAACTAAACAAGACTAAATTCTCTTTCTTTCATACACCAGTACAAATATGTGAGTACTTTGAATATTATATTTGCCTGTGTATTTGTACAGGGTAAGTGTGTATCAGACATTTCAAATTTACCTTCAATTGAATCAAATGGATTTTATTCAATCTTTTGTACCGGCAGTTACTTTTTTTTAGTTTGCAATGAATAATAACATTCTGAACACAGAGTTGGATTTGGGGAAAGTTGAAGATTTAGCATTGTTTACGTTGATCTATCAAAGAAATAGCTTTATTAAAGGCTTATCATTTAGTTATTGAAAATTATTATTAATAAATCATTTTGGTTAATTGATTATTTTGTTGTAAGTAATAGGAAAATAGTGGATGTTTTGGATCAAGTTGAATTCTAAAATGAGAACGTGCTGTACATGAAGACGTAACGTAAGCAAAGCAAACTGCAAAGTTATGTCTTCATGGTCGAAATCTGGAATGGGGTGCAAGGAAAATTACCCGATCTTCTGTTCATCCCATAAATTATCCAAGCTGGCAACAAAGATCGAAAAGAGCAAAATGAAGATGGAAAATTGACAGCTTGAATGCCGATTCCTCTATAGATCTCCATTTTGCTTGAGCTCTGTTTTGTTTATTGGTATAAGTTGGTTCTGACTTCCAGTGTTTCTCTCATTGGTTGTTTTTGTTAGGGCTGTTAGAGTGTATTTACGCAGTCTCCAAGTCTCACTCCAAGTTGATGTAGGCCTTTCTTTTATTTTCGTCCTTGTCTGCTCTTTTTTTCCTGTACATTCGTGTATGTTCGTATTTTAATGTCAGGCTTCTAAATGCCTTTTGATTCTCCTGAAGATATGTTTCAAGAGAAGTGTTTCATGATTGTTTTTCAGGCCAGTAAATGGATACCATAATGTGTTCCAGATATAAACATTACAAATTGCTCAAATAAAAATAATAATGCTAAAAATATACATGTAGTTTTCATCATTTCTTCCCATTTTGAGTTTTCATAATATGGCCAATCATATTGAATAAATGAAATTGTCTTTCATTTCTAAATTCAAATGAACTGTTTTGCTTGTATATATTTATCGTTCGTAATGCAATTCTCTGAATTAGATATCTGTGTTGGGACTGTAGGCTTGTATTAATTTTGAATTTGAATGATTTGATTCAACTCTAAAAATAGTTTGTTTTTCTCTAATATTTGATGCATTATTGTATGGCATTGTTTGGTACAGATGTATGAATATATTATTATCATTCAGTTTTTTAAAATTAGTTGTAATATTTTTATGAAACAAGTCCTAAAAAGATGATGCTTGTCATCTATCCATCTGTCAGTTTTTCTTCTGTGTGAACAAAATAATTAATATGCACATACTGTAGTGTATCAGGGGATGATGTAAATTTATACGCGATAAATTATCGAGACACCCACTCGTTGGATGCTAATTCATGCATGAAAGTATTATCTTATCATTTTTTCTGATCACGAGGTGTAAACATAGGATAATGATAATCTCAAGTCAGGATTGATTTTGTTATTACGTTTGGCTCCACACATAACGGCTGCATGTAGCTCACTTTCACAAATTAACTTGCATCATTGGAATGGACCAGTATTTACACCTCATGTACAGGCGAGGGGGAAAAATAATTGTAGAAAAATCGCCACTGTACGGCTATTGCCCCACTCGCTACCTTGCCTTGCTAGCCACAAACTATATTCGCAGATGTCGATCTCCCTCACGCACATGCAATACGAGGCATTCCGATCGAGAGGCACTCCAGCTCTCCCTCTCCCTCTCTCCTTCTCTCTCCCCGTGTCATTGAAACTGGCTGAACGGCCGGGGTCAGGGGTCGTACTTGTAGTTGCTAATTTGATGAACATCACAGCCCGTAACCAGCAGAAGATATTTTCATCATGGCAAATATATAGTTCTGTAATATGGGTGCATGGGAAAGCCGTATGGGATGCTAGTTGAACAACTGTGGATGCCTCCCTGTACAATAGGACTACTTGCCGCTGCTGCTGCCAGCCATACAGTACATAAATGACGCATGCCATTGGCCTGACACATACGCTTATTACTCTAGGTATGGTGTATGTCAGTGGACAATGGCAAAAGAGAAATTCTAGTTTTGATGAAATTATAGTAATTGCCTTGTAAGCAAGCATTCAGGCTTACAATGTACAATGTAGGCCTATACAGTGTTTGGACTGACACAGTACGCTTATTACTCTAGTATGGTGTATGTCAGTGGACAATGGCAAAAGGGAAATTCTATTTTTCATGAAATTATAGTAATTGCATTGTAAACAAACATTCAGGCTTACAACATATGCCTATACAGTGTTTGTAATTGTAGGCCTATTTCATACATTTTGCTGAAATGTGCAAATTATGAAAATTAGCACAATGGCCTAGTCAACTGTATATCTTTAGTTTGTGTACATGTACATGCAGAACTGTAAAAAGAGAGTTTTAATCTTTTTATCTAAAACTATAATAGCAAAATCAGTCAAATGAAATGAAACCAGTTCAATGTATTTTATTTCCTTCTTTATATTTCAAGATTTCGCTTGATGTGTACCTGTACATCTTCACATTTTGTACACAATTTTCATTGTCCATCTTATTGCATTTCAGGCATGTATGTGTACTTTACATGTGGGCCTTCTATAATTGAATAAAATTACAGTATGCTGAAATTTGTTGGTTCACTTGTAATATAGGGTAACATCAGAAATGTACGATCCAAACCAACGGACCTGACCTGCACACCGTATGGCTAGTTGCTGATTTGATTTAGGAGATATCACCACATCTACATGAAGCTGACTATGATATCTCTTTGATTTGATGTTATTACCAACAAATGTTTCCTGGTGGTGCCTTTAATCTGGACTTCATTTAATTCAATTTTTTAAGGATGGAAAGAGCAGAATTATATGTTTCTTCTCATTCAACGATTATCTGTCTCTAGAACAAAATTTCAGTTTTTTTTCTTCTTTTTCTGATCTCATTCTTATCTCAGCAGATAAAATCATTCTCTATCATCATCCCGTCCCAGAAATTTTCCTCGGAAGATGTCGTCATCAAAGCTTCATTTTTTATTGCTAATGCATTTGTACTGTCTTCTTTCCGGTAATAATAAAAAGCCAGCAAAAAGACGCCCTTTGTCTTTCTTGATGGGTCTTAATTTGCAATGACCCTCGACTCCGACAACATGGCTATTCTTTTATGAATTTCTGTCTGCAGTTGTCCAGTTCGTGCCATGTAGGGATTAATTTGGTGGAGCCAGTAGCGGTCCTGCTCCAGATTCTGCAGACTTAACCCCTCGTCTGACCCACAAATTCCTGGAGATCTCGCCGACCAAATTGGCAACACGGCAGAACTTGGAAGAAGAAGGAGGTCTAGAGTTTGTTGTCTGCTCGGAGCTAGAAGAGCTTTCATCCTTATGGTTTAAAGATAAAGTTGAGTTCTGGTCATGTGATTGCATTGTGAAAGAAACGGTGTGGAATCTATCAGAAAAGGTTGATCATCTAGTATATAAGTATTCGTGTGTATTGCAAGGTTCTGGAATCATCAAAATTATGTGACATTTGGCCAAAGCTTGGCAAAGTTACAAGCACTGTACACAGAATGATGTATATGGGACTACACGAGCACATGGCGAAAAAAACCTACCCCCCCCCCCCGATTTTTACGTATTTTATGTCATATTTAGAATATGAAGGCATTTGAAGAGCCATGCTTTTCAGGGAACATGTTTAATCTGATGTTCTTCCACCCTTGCATAATAACAAAGATAACGCTCACAAATTATTTTTCACCTCTTCTCAGAACTCAACCTTCTCTTTAATGCCCTGCTGGCTCTCAAGGAGATTGTCTTGATGGCTGTATAGTCGCAATAGGTCTTTGCTATCCTAAGAATTACACACACCATCCCTTTCTAGAAAGAAAACAAAAATGAAAAGATATCTAATCAATAAAATTGGCAATACGCAGTACTTGGAAGAAGAAGGAGGCCCAGATTTTTGTCCAAAGTTAGAAGGGCTTAAACTGTTGTTTATACAGGGTTACTGTCCATTTTGCTTCCAATGGACGATTCCATAGATGTGGTGACAGGAGATCGTCTCAATGGCTGTAGTTACAATGTTTCCCTTTTCGCTATAGTAAGGATTATCCACACCATCTCTTTTCAGAAAGAGAATAAAAATGAAAATATACCCCACTATTAAACCAAACTGGTATTAAACATGGCAATACATTGTTTATCTTGCATACTTTTAGTCTTTACTTACACTTCATTTACTCATTAGAATATGTTGCCATTAATTAACTACTTCATTAATCCAGTCTTACAAAGTAATCATTACATTATAATACGAGAAACACTGTGTGGCGATGGCCTCTGCTTATGTTTGGTGCTTTTAGCTTTCCCACTTGCATATCCCGCAATGTGTCGGTGGAATGGCTGTTTCATCAACAGACCCAAGCTATCTCCATTGTTTATCAATAATGTAAACAGAATAAATGCCTTGCCTCTTCATTGCGCTCCGCATCCATCGGGATATTGTCTGCTTTAGCCCTATTAACATACTGGCCGTTGCTCATTTTGAGAGGAAGATGTATAATTTTCCAATGTATCTCATCTCGGAATATAGGCCAAACTTGATCATAAGAATATGATTCCAAAGCATTTAAAACATTTTTACTTGTGTATATAAGTATGCTTATCTTATGTGCTGTAACTGATATAGAGAAATATATATGTACATGTAGGTACCCTATTTAGTGTCCAGACAGTAATAAAAAAAAGGACTGCAGTAATTCTTGCCAATTATATTTTAAAGCTATCCTTCTAACCCCCTTTTCTTGTGTTTAAATTATGTGAGATTGCTTGCTCTTACGATATCCAAGTTGATACCTAATTAGTATGATAATTGATTGTCCATTTTGGGTGTTTACACAGATGGTCAGTATGTTTACACACAAAGTGTGTTTGTTAATAAAATGTTTTGAAAATTACATAAATATTACACACACCTGGTCTAGACAAGAGTGTTTTCAGATTATGTGTATACACTTTGTCAACTTGATTGAACATTTTACAGCGTAACTTTACATGTACATGTTCAAAGTAAATGTAGATTACATCATTGTACATTTTCAATGTAGATTACATCATTGTACATATACAGATTACAGTATAGCCTACATCATATTGCTTGGGTGGTTATTGCCACCTGATTTGGTAATACAGTACTAATTATCACTAACATTTTTTTCAATCCTACGTCTGAGAGCACACACTTGGAATTGGCAAATTATATTATGATATCACTAATAGAAAATCAAATCCCATAATCTTACAAAGTAGGCATACATGTGTTACATAGCAAACTAGTAGTTGGGACGAACCCAAATCCTGGTTATTTTTGATAATGGAAACCATAAACTGCTTATCTTTGTAACTGACATGGCAATTACAAGATTGATATGGGTATTTAACTTCTTTTCATCAGTTCTAAATCATTCAGCTTTTCTGTGTAATTGAAATGATTTCCCTGTGTGCTTTTCAGCACACAATTTAAACCAAATTCAATGATTTTCCCCCCTTTGAATCGTCGACAGTGCCATGACTGAGGCGGTCATTGTCCAGTGGGGAGAATGGACGACCACCATCATTGTCCAGCTAGAAACGATAGTCTAGCTGGCTTGTATTATGTCCACTGACCGATAGTGACCACCACCGACCAATCATATGGTCTGTCATTTGAAAAGTTTGTTGTGAAACTGACAAGCTTGCAATGTCAGAAGCAGCTCATTGTTGCACGACGAGATGAAGATTGATAATCGCAGGAATTTGAAGCAAAAAAAGCCCGGAGCTCTCGCCAGCCAGGTCACCCCTTTGATGGAGTTTATCGCTAGAGGTCTTTAATCGCTATTTGGGGCTTTTTCTTTTTAAATAGAGGCTGATATGTCATTTTTTATAGAGGATAGATATAACACTCATGAAAACTACATAGATGTTATAAAAATTGACCGGTATATAGCGCTTCATACTAATTGTAAATTAACCATGATGCTTGAGCAGTTCACACATGTGTAGCTTTCACTACTTAGCAGAGAGCTTGACAATTGTCTGATCTGAACATTACTTTTCCTGCCGCAACTGTGCACCACGCATTCATATCTGCGTACTGTTTTCTTAAAAGCTTCTTACAGCAATTAGACACTTTTTAATTTCTAGGTTAAAAGTGCAATCATGTCATGCTGTTGATAGCATCTCTCCCTGCACCATGTACAATTATGTACTGTAACCTTTTAATGAAGAGATGATTTTGCTGATTGTTTTCCAACATTTTCTTCAAGTACATTTAACAGGAATGTCATTGAAAAAATATCTGTCTGAATTCTAGGCTTGTCATCATTCTGTTTCTGACTTTTTAAGGCTTTATTTTGTACAGATCCCATACGGGGATGATCCAATCTCCTGGACATTTTTCAGGTTATAAAAACCCAACTGGTACCCCTGATTTAATATAGTTGTTCCCCCCCCCATCCAGAATGAACATACATGTACACATATAACATTTAGGAGATGAGAACACTTTTCATTCTCTCTCTTTCCTGTCTCTGAATTATGACCTAATTGCATTCTTCATTGGATACAGAATTTCAAAGGAAAAAATGGTGGCAACTGAGGAGATTCAACTCAACCCTTGAATCAAATTGGAGTGAATGATTATCAGCCCGATATCAATTCTAGTTAAATCTTTTGGAAGACCTATAGATGCAGAAGAAGAAGTCCCTGTAGTGCCCCAGCCTCCATCTTGTTGCTCAATTAGAAATTAGAAATCAAACTTGTTTATTTAATTTCTGTTGTGCCTGGTCTATATTTCAGACTAGGAATGTTATTAATTAAAACAAATGTTTGATTTATATTTTATTTGTAAGCATTTGCAGTTAACTTGAAGATTTTTCAAGTATATCTTTAAGTATTGGACCAGTTCATTACTTAGTAATAATTATTTGTTCTATTTTCACAATGATTTAGGCACAATTGATTCAAATGAAATATTAATCAGCCTTGGAAAAAGGTTATTCAATTATTTTGGCATGTATCATGTTGGTGTACAAAAACTACTAATTATTATTATCTTTTGGAGTGATGCCCCCAAAGTGTGCTGCATATAATCACTGATTGATTTGTAGGTCTTCGTCTTTTCATAGGGCAACCCAAGTTGTAATGATGCTCAAAGTACACTCAAACCTATTACAGGTATCTTAACTTATTTCTATTACAAAAGACTTATACTTCGCAGTTTGCTCTCAAATTTAGTATCCCCCGAGTATTTGTAGAGTAATTGAACAAGGAACATGACTATCAGTTTGAAGCAAGTTCCAAATGTGATTTAATGTCTTCATGATTATCATGGTAGTTTTTTTTGCAATCCACAAGCTTTCCTTTGTATTAAAGGATCCTGTAGCTCGGATGATTACATGTTTAGGCTGACAGTATATAGGGCTTACAAGTAGGAAAATCAAACATATCAAAGAAATTTTGAAACAGGGACTGAAATTACCATCTGAACTTGTTTTGTTTTCTTTATAAATATAGAATAAATAAGCTTCAAAACAATAACATGATCATCAATTTGGATTTAAAAAAACAAACTTGATTTTAATAAATCATTGATACGGGTACTTGTAAGGACCTTTAACGAGCCTATTTTTTCCTAGAAGTGCGGATCATATTACAGCTCATCTGATTGGTCATGTTTCTTGGACATTGCTGACCACCAATCCTCTTAAGCCAAGTCCGTTAATCCCTCCTCATGGCTCGTTGACCCTGCCCTCCAAACTGACCTTAGGGTCTTCATAACAAACCATGCACGCATGGATATATACACCTGGGACCATTGGATAAGTCATGGTGTGTTAAATCGATGGTATCTGTAAATAACAGGATCAGTTGCTCTTTGCGCTTGCGCTTCTCAGAAGAAAAGAAAGAAAAACGGGAGAGATTATCCCAGATGATGTCTTATGTATCAATAGAATTATATTATAAGATTTGTCCTAATTTATCATTCTTAGTCTCAGATCTCCCGAATGTCCACTTGAGCTGGCTATTCTGCAACAAAAGACAATTATTGATCAACAAATCTTGTTGTAAACAAACTATGTGGGTAGCATGACATGATATGTGAATAATGTGATCTCTTTTTTGTTTGCATTCATGTACATATAGCAGCAGATATAGGCCTACCTATCATATGCAGAGCTAAAAGGTCTGTATAAAGTGATCTACTTTTTGCGCCTTTCTGGCTATGGGCAGATACGCCACACAAAATGAATAGGCAAGATCACTCAAATGCAAATACCTGCAACAGCAAGTAGTGAGGTTTAAGTAATTAATATTCCCTACATTTCGTATCTTGCTAAAGAAATATGAGGTCAAGATAAGTATTTTACTCTGTTGAGAACACATTTATTCTATGTCAGAATATAAACACCTTTCTTCCTCTAAACACAGGGTATAGATGTACAAATATACAGTTATTACCAACTTAATAATATCCCTTGTAAATTTGATCTCTTTTGTAACTCAAGAATGAAAGGTGGTCTGGTTGAATTAGGGCCTTTGTTTGATACAGTATGAATAATTTAGGTGTTAACTGTATACATGTATATCTTCATGTATATCTCTTGTATATAGATGTTTATGGCAAGGGTAATGCTTAGAAGTAGGTTATTAGATACAATTTTACACTGCCATTCCTGTCAGCTGAAGGGACTACAGTCAATGACATATAAATACATGCTAGTACTGTACATGTACACTGAAAAATAGCAACTGACTTTACAGTTACAAATTTCCTTACACCATTCCACCATGGGCATAGACTGTCTAAGGTCGCCCTTCTCTGTTCATAGCCAGAGGTTGTCCATCAGCCCCTTAAAACAAGGAGACCCATTTTCCTGGTCATTGGGATTAAATTGTGTTTGACCTCCGACCTCTGTGCCTTGAGGCTACGTTGACCTCTAGCTCAGGTCATTGGAGTGTTTACAGAGCATGTCCTGGTGAGGTCACATTTTTGTGATGGATTTGGGTTGGCTGGGGGTCCATAGTCTCACCATGTAGAATGCAGCAGACCTTCATAATTCAGTTTTAACTACAACAGATATACTGTCTAATATATTCATATTATGTTATATATTATTCATAATATAATATTAATAAGGTCAAGTAAAGTTGATTCCTAATCCTACGCTTCTTTCTCTTGCATCTCTTTCTCCTCCTGCTTTTTGTTTTGTTTTGGTCTTCAGTTTTTGTTGTTTTTGTTTGTTTGATATTCCTGAATTGAATAGAATTGAATCGAATTGAATTTATTTCCACATCTCCATTTTGAAAACATGTATAAAGCATGACAACAAATATTGAAAATGATAACAGGGTACATAAGCAGCATATAACATGGTACAAGCGAATATACAAAGAAGAAAAGATTAATGTGAATGTGGTGGGATCATAAACAGTCTAGGAAAAAAAGAAAAAGAAAAAATCATCATCAAAATGTAGGGGCCTACAGTGTATGTATTATGTGTACCCTCTTTAGTGTGAGTGACAAGTGATTGGACCTAGACCCTGTTTTAATAGACCTAGAATGTTATACAGTGTACATGTATGTAGCTTATATATTCATTGCCTTGACTGCTTCAAAAATTACGCTTCTCTCTTTCCCTTTCGTTGTTTCTGTCATGTTTATTTTTAGGAGGAGACTAGATTGGTGTCATTTGTCATCTAGTATTTTCTCTTTCCTCCGACACAAATGACAATGCGTCTCCTTTCATAGCTACATCAAGCCTGCTTGAGAGAGAGTTTTCATAATCAATTATTCAAAACTGTCATCTTTATAGTCATATGCCAATAATAGGAAAAAACAGATTTTAAATTTTCAGTTACAACATGTATTATTACGGTAATCGTATTTTATGATGTGAATTTACTGAAAAAGATATCAAGTTGTGTAAGGTCTTAAAAATATTGGTAGAAAGCACATTTTTTATCAAAACCCTTTTTATATTAGGCCTACACATTCAATTTCATATTGCAGTGTAGTACATGTAGGATAACAGACTTCATGAAAAACACCTTGTGGTAGAAAGCAGGTTTTTTCAATGTGAATTCTTTGTTTAAAACAAAATAGACAGACATACAAATGAACAAATCATCTTTGAAATCTTAAAGATTGACTTCTGTTTATGTTTTTTGTTAAATGTAGTCCAGCCCCCTACCTTCCATAGATGTATTTTAGAAAGTGAAAGGTCTAATCCTAGATATTCCCTATAAAAATCATGCAGTCAGTAGACATTGTAGAAGCAGAAGAAAAATACTACCATGACTCTGGTAAACAGATCAAAAGGAATTTGGGGGTCAAGGTTCATCATTGCCCTCCATTTCTAAAGATATCTCGTTGCCTCTGAATTCAGGTTGGGAGTGGAAGTTCATAGAAAGGCCCCCACTCAAAGAGTCATGTTTGCACAAAATTCAGAGAAAAGTATTTTCTTGCTGACAACAAGCTTGTGAACGCGACGACGACTGTAGTACTGTAGAGATGAACGTAGACGTGTATTCGAAACTTCCTTGATAATTATGGAGCATACATGTTCTTGTAGTTCTCATATGAAGGCAAACAAGTCATTGCATGATCTTCAAATAATTTTGTTGCAATATCCATAATAGTTTCAAAACATGTATTTAATTTTTAGATACATGTATATGGCACATTTTTAGTGATAGGATTATACTTGTAGATATAGTCTGTATGAGGGAAATTGAAAATATAATTTTATACAAATTCTGTTTAAGGCTAGAAAAGAAAGGTTTTATTGAATTTAAGTCCTTCTAGATCTAAACACACAATACTCTTTATTATACTTTATACAAGTAGTTCTGTCTAGAATCGAGAGGATTATTTAGATGTACACTATACCGTATTAATGGTGATCTATTTTTCACATAATGCCTTGAATCTTCTTGCACAAGGATGTAAGAGTTCTACTCAGTAGACTTAAATCTTCTTTCAAGTAATAACTTTTCAAAATATATGTTTCCTTTGATGAGTTTTTATTCCACAAAATATAAATAACATGGTATATGCAGGCATCCAAGCATGCCAGAAATGACATCAAACTGCACACAGATCTGGTAGAGTGGGAGTACCAATGAGGCGAAAAATAGAATTACAGTACTGCCTTCCCCATTCTTTTTTCTTTGCACCGAACTAGAACTTGCTTGTGTCGAAGTCGGGGGATTACGGGGCTTGTTACATATGAATGGTTTTGATAAGATCACTCGTGTCATTACGGACATTAATCAACTGTCAGAGAATCCGATTTCCATTGTTAAGATGACAGAGAGATACTCATCAGGATGAAGGGATAAATCAACTAATTCCCCTTTTTGTCGTGGCAAGCAACCTCTGTGAGATTGTTCTTTTTTTATGGGACTACTGCCGCATGGCACGGCACGCAGGCAGGCCGAGCGCGGAGAAGTAGTTAGACAGAACAGAACCGCAGTTGTCTTCTTCTCTCTTTTCTCTTACCTTCCACTACTTTTCTCCCCCTCCTCTTCCCCCTTCTCTCTCTCTCTCTCCCCCTCTCTCTCTCTCTCTCGCTCTGTCTCTCTGAGAGAAATGTTTCATATACTTCAATGGGCTTAGGCATCACACATTAATAAAACCATTCCATTCTTCCTACCATTTATTATCGCAAGATTAGATTTTCATGGGCGAGTACATCCGCGACTTGCCACAGTGTAAATGTGCTTCAGTTCCATTTTTTCTCAACTCTTCGCCCCAAGCACTCCCCTGTAAAGGCTCCCCCATTTTGGTGGGGGCTTTTGATACTCAGTTATAAATCTAATTCTTCTTCCCTTATTCTCTCCCCCTCTCTCTCCTGATAACCCTCTTTTCTTTCTTCCCTAACAGGGGGTGGGTTGCTGCAGTCACTCAAAAGATCTATGGTCGATCGTTTCTTTCTTTCTTTTCTTTTCTTTTTCTGCATCCTTCGAGTCGGAGTCCGCCTTTTGTGGGATGGGGGTTAGTTTAGTTGTTCCCTATACTGTGCCTTCGAGTCATAATTACCTGCACTAGCGCGCTATTCAGGGCGTTACAAAAGCCTATTGAAAACAGTCGTAGGCCGGTAGACAATGCCACTCATAACAGAACGGAGCGAGATGTTTCACATGTCATGACCTCTGCGTAGTCTTCAAAAGAATGAAAGAGTAAAAAAAAAAGGGAAGAGAAGAAAAGTCGAAGGGTTCGTTTCGTGCCAGAGCACAACTGGAAATCTCACAAAGATTTTGCTTGTATCGAGTCACGAGTCGGTGTGTGGGGTTTCTTTTAGTGTGGTCTGGTACAGTCGCAGCTCAAACATCAAAACTTTGGTAGAGATATTCCAGAATCATGCACTGTCAAGCCATTTATAATTGTTGCCACACTACATTTTGATTCAAAATGATTGGAAATGCAGATAACATGCAAATCAAAAAGAGTGCTTGTGATTTCAAGAAAAAATTGACCATGATTAATGACTTCATATAGGCCTATATAGTGTAGTCCCATTAAGTGATTAATATTGTAGGAATCTTTTGCAATCATATCCTACCTACATGTAAACAAACAGTATCCATTTAGTCTGTTTAGCCATAAGTCCCTTGTCATATCTCACAATTTGAATTGCTTCCATGTTTTGGGTGAAGGGGTAGGGGATCAATGACGATCAAATTTCTTTTTATCAACTTAATATACCTGTAGTTCCATCTAGCTACACATGGATATATGGCTGCATATTGGGGGTGTTCTTAGATCCTCTGGTCCTCCCTTCACCGTCCAAAATAGAATGGTAAAAAAAAAGTTACATATTGCCACAATCATTTTCTTTTTGGAACTGTGTCTCTGGATGGCGCAGGTAATGAGATCCTTGAAGTGCCCTTTGAGAAACTTGCCAGACAGGGGGTTCTCACTTGAGGAGATGAATGGGGCGTAATAAGGTAATCTAACGCCAGCGGATTATCTGTCTGGTCCGTCTAAGTACCCCTTTAACTCCCCACCCCGCCATTGTCCACACTCCCTCCCCATTCAGGAGGGCGCAAAGACAGTTTGAAAATGTAGTCCGAGCTGGCGGGCCTGAATAGGGTTCATTTAAAAGCACATTAGCTGGCTTTTGAGCGTGGTGATGAAGTTAAGATTTTCCGCTCTAAAGACGAGGGGTAATTATATGGTCGGAGGGTTAAGAAGGGGATGCGTGTAGATAGAGAGGAGGGGCGGTGGAGATCGGATTAGTTCTTGCCGGGAATAATACAGAATCGAGTAATGTAATCAAAGAAGTCTCTGCAGCTTAATTCTCTAAATGAACATCTGATGAAAAGCAGGGAACAGTTTCTATTTTTTACCCTTCACCCCCCCCCCTCCTTCTCCTCTCACAATCATAAGATGTAACAAAAAAAATGTAGAGTAAAAGTTCTTTTTGATAGTGAGGGGTGGAGATCATCTTACTTCATGAAGTCTTCGCTCTTTTGTTGGTGATAATCCGGGGGATTTAGCACGAGAATAGAAAGGAGTCGGCTCCAATGCCCTAACTGTACGGCATGAAAATACTTTTTAATTGCAGGGAAAACAACATTTTTCAAAGCCTTGTACAGACATGTTGCTGTTAACCACCTAAAAAAATAAAGGAAATGTAGAAAGATGGAAAAGTATAGTGTTCTTTTGCATTTCTTTATGTTATACCCTACAGAGAAGTTAGTTTGTAAGCATTGGAGTTTTGTTCCACAGGAGGTTCTTTTGTATCCACCTCATCTTGCTTTTCATTAACACAAGAAATGTATATTTTGCCACAGCAGTTTTTTTCTGTAAGGAGATTTACTGCATTCTGTTTAAACTAGGCTGAAAGCTTTGTATTATTTCACGTTAATAATGCTGTACATTCAATCTCTAGGCACATCTAAACGTGTATGGTAATCCTCATAGAACAGAAGAGTGTCTTAACCTGTTGCAAACCATCCCTTTATCCATAACCATTGATTTCTGATGTGCTTTTAACCTACTGAGGTAAGCGTCGGCAATAAATCGGTTAAAAGACGACTGGCATGCGTGTGAAAAGTGGATGTACGAGTGGTACTAGACTTAGTTTCATTTCTGTACTAGAGCTAGATAGAAAGTCAAGTTGCCTTCAAAATTGAAAGGCAAACATATGGAACTGAACTGAATTATATTAGGAAAATACAAAGTACATTTTATGTTGCATACAGTCAATAGGCTGTGTCACACTGAAAAATCCCTTAAAAAATCCCTTGAAATATCCTTTCAAGGGAAATTTTTCTTGCTTTGTAAGAGGATTTTTAATGGGATAATTGATGACAGACAGCAATTAAGAGGATAACTAAAATCCAGATTTTTGGCCTCTGTGTGACACCGCTTATTCAATAGAAAAAGTAAATGCCATGTTGTTAATTTCAACATATCAACATTTTTTTGTAAATTTCATGTACTTATCAAAGATAGTTAACCAACTCAGAAGCTGGATTTAGCTATGTAATGCAGTACTTGTGTATGTATTTTTATGGAATTGAATTGATAAATTGATTATTAATTTGAAGTAAAGAGTATTTGTTGAATTTTTCCTAACATGAATTTCTAAAGCCATTTGTTCAATTTATTCATGATAATATTATTGTGGTCCTCTTGCATCGAAGAATGTACCGGTACAGGAATATTTTGGTTTAGATTTCCAATCAACGAAATTGCCTTTCCACGTTTCCGACGGAGGGCTCGCTCGTTTTGTTTTATGAGTTAAAGTTTAACCGCTCCTGACAAAGGCAGTCTAGGAGTGTGGGGTTTATTCCTCTCATTAATCCTGTACATGAGACCGTGGATATCATCGCGGGCCAAGGAACCAGGCCAAATGAAGATTTGATTTGATTTGAAAACTTATTAGATAGCTCCAAGGGGACGGGACGGACAAACAAACGAGCCGTCCCAGATGCTATGGTCAAGCCAACGAGGGCAGGCTTTAGCTGGGCAGTCGGATCGGTCGAAGGAACCCTCAACAGGATATTATTTCCATCGCGAGGGCAATCAGCGGCCAAGGAAAAGAGGAAAATTAAAATTAAAGATCTGCATATCGCTATGGCAACAGATTAAGGGTCGCCATAACGACAAGCAGCAGAACCAACACAGAGCTCCATATCTAGCTTTCTTCGGGGAAGGGGGGGGGGGGAGGTTCTGTTGTCTTACTTCTCTGTCTTCTGAGGAAGGGTTCTGGTGTGTGCTGATCGAGAGGAGCGGACGACGCCTGGCTGCTATGTCTAGTAAATTTGTTTTATTGACAGGCCTGTCGGGCCATATTTTCCTCATCAATTTTCAGTTTGGGGTAGGTTGACATTTGGAATACATGGTGGAGTAATGATGGGAGGATGGAAATGAATTCTTTGTCTTTTCTTAGATCATTTGCTTACATGCATGATTAGTTCCTAATACCACCAGATGAACTCGGCAAGCAATATTTCCCGATAGCTTATCTAGTGAAACCATCTATTTAATGATGATTGAAAGAAATTAGAAGTGACAAATGTCTATTTTGAACCAACAACGATTTGCCAATACTAATTTCAGAATAAAAAATGTAACCTATTTTGTTTAGGTATTCATGTACAGGTTTAATAGTGTAATATAATTTTCGTAGAAATAGGTGTAATGTCAGATAAATGTAATGGCTATGTTACGCTGATAAAGAAAGAACAGAATTGCTTTCAGCAAAGCTTGAAATAGAGTGCCAGCTGAAATAAGAATATAAGAGCGGAATATTATTATTATTAATAAGAATGATTTTAGGAGTACACTAGAAGAGTCTTCAATAGATGATTTGAAAGACATCTTAGAAGAGTAACATGCTTTTATCAACTACACGTACATCCTATTTTTTTTGCCTCTACCTCATGGAATGAACCTACTACCAAACCTAATACATTGTTACTTCAACTAGAGATTCCAGCAGTTAGGCTGGTTAAGATCTATAGAAGATATTGAATTGATGGAGACAAGCATTTATTAGCTCCTGACTTTTATGGTCAGATTAAGAATGCACGCAGGTTAATTCACAATGAATTCAATCAATTGTCGATTTTGAAGTAGTAATGGTTTTTAAGTTGCTAATAACATATTATAGTCTCTCTGCATCAAAACATAATCAATATCCAGTTTTCCTATTTGCCAACTCCCTTCTGATCGCACAAATTATCCAAACATTATTTCTTCACAGGCTTCGTAGATCAGCGTCAGAAGTCTCGCTCAATTTGTCAACATTTTATTGATCAGGTATCGGCGTGTCTTATTAGTTGCGTAAAGCTGGGCAAACTTGTTGACTCGGTTCTTTCTCGAGAGAGAGAGAGAAAAAGAGAGAAAGAGAGAGAAGTATTGAGAATCCTCTTTTCCCATTTTACCTTGATAACATTGATTTTCGGGGGGCATTGTCTGCAAAGGTAAACGGGGGTTTTTGTGAAGCGTCTGCCCGCCACGGAGGGTGCAGTGCGCCGAGGTGCGACAACGCCAACCACAGTATTTGGCAGCGATTGATCGCGGGCGCCGTGTTTTTGTTGGATAGATAGGCGAGATTGATTTGGGTTTGTTCTATAAATGAGAACAGTTTTCACAGTAGGGCAGTTGTGAAATATGTTTGAATAAGATTCATTGATGTGGGGTAGAACTATAGGCATGAGGGAATAGGGTGCAATGTTTACATGTATGATGTGTTACACAAGAATAGTTTTTCAAAGTAGGTACAATGTACATTTCTACAATTAAGATGCTGAGTGGAATTGGTTTCTGTATTTCCTATGTCGACATTTCTTATGTCAATATTTCTTGGTCTCCAAATACGATCAGAGAACAAGTGAAAATAAAGAAAATTGATAAAAGAACTTGTGAGAATGAAACAGTCATACTCCTGGTCATCCCTTTCATTATATCCCAACTCGTAGACAATCGATCTTGTTTCAATTTCAGTCTGAGATACTCTTGAGAGCAACTCACAGACATAAAGAATTTGGAGGCAAGTTTCATAATGAGTTACGCACAATTGATCTTTTCAGACTTGCTAGTAGGAGACTCTAGAGTTAATACCAGAAGCACATTTCTAAAAAACGAATAAAATTTGAAAGTCAGCCCTTTGTCCAACCTTTAGAACTATCATCCAGTGACTAGAACAAAATTCGCGTCACCCTCTTCTGCATAGAACAGGCGTCTGGGACGAACTTACCTCGCTACCGTGTCCGTGTCAATAACCATAGGACTATAGGACCAGCGATCGACTCAAGTGGTTTGCAATACAAACTGTGTTGATTTCACCTGCTTTCTATTGATATACATTCAGCTTTTTCCGGACGCAAGGAACAAACATTTACCCATTCCATTTTTTTGCGGGATATGGCATACACGCCTGATTGTGATGTAGCTCGGCTTTTATTAAAATTGATTTATAAATAGCTTTTGTCTTTGTGGTTTGTTTCTGGTTACATGGTCTCATCCAGTTTTGCTAGTTCTGGATTCACAAATTATTCTAGATAGACTATAAATTGTACCTGTGCTTTAATTGGTGTTGTATTGATGTCTGGTAATTGCAAAAAAGTACAATACATTAAAACTTGGAATCAGTGAGCCTACAGATATGACCGGCTTGCCGAAGACAGCCATTTTGTTGGGCTTGCAAAAAAATCCTCTTTTCAATTAGTGATTTTTTGTTTTACTTATCATATTTCCTGTTAGTCTTTCTGTAAGATTTTTCTTCCCCATCTTTCTCTTTATCTCCTCTAAAGAAGCCATTAATGAGCTGAGCACTACATTTAGGTGTTTGCAAGGCAGAAAGGCATGAGTACATGTTAACGCTGAAAGGATTGGTCGCAGCCAGGGAAGGGATGCGCAGTCATAGATGCTTCGAGTGGACCTGGGTGTCCACTCAAGAGCGCTAGGCGGGGGCCTGTGTACAAACAGACCCCCGCGCACGCGACCCAGCCTCGCAAACACTCGAGCCGATCGGGGGGACCGTTCAGTTGCCAGGGTCCCGCTGCTTCCCTCTCCCCTGTCTTCTGTACTTCAAATATCCTGGTTGCCATGGTAACAAAGATGTCAAAAGTGGCAGCAGCATCCACAGTAGTGGCTTCCCCATTTCTCTGTCTCTCGTCATATTTCTTCGCCGAGAGTGCAAGATGGTGGACGAGGGCTACGCATAAAACAATGCAAACATTTGACGGCTCGGCTCTGTTGTGCTTGCATACAAAAAAAAGACACGGATCGGTTTCTTCGCGTGTCCCCCCCCCCCCCCCCCCCCCCCCCGGTGTCAGTTTGGTCATCGCTCGTGATTAATTGATTAGTGCCCCTATATCTCGTTCATCTATCTCCACCTAGCTCGTATAGCTATGTTTTTATGGAGGGCAC